>NW_024121326.1:0-47067 GCF_016745375.1 Pimephales promelas
TTTTAAACAATATAAACTTATAGACTCCTGATTTTACATTAGCTATATTATAGTTCAATTTTTGACCTCCAGAAACACATTTATGGCCCACGGGTATTTGATGTTTGGGTTAATATACCGAGAGCTTTAGTTCTCATGATGTCATTTCAGCAGAAGAATTTGACCTACTGAACATATTTCTGGCCCAAAAGTACTTGACCTTGTACTTTCCATTCATACTCAAAGACTCCAACAGATGTTTCCTAAGCCATAGAGAAGTCCATATCTGACATATTGAACTCATTTCTGGTCAAAGGTTCCTAGAAAAGTTTAAAACAATATAAACTTTTAGACTCCTTCTGATGTTATATTAGATATATATAGGTCAATTTTGACCTACAGGAACCCATTTATGGCACATTTCCAGAAGAAAATGTGAAGTGGAGCTTGAAGCGGTAAATCTCAGCACCCGGTTTCTAGGGTGTTCTGGGAGGTTGCTACAGTGTTCTGGTTGGTTGCTAGGTGTTTTTTTTAGGGTATTCTGGATGGTTGCTGTGGTTTTTGCTATGCGGTTGCTAGGGTATTTTGGGTGGTGTTCTGGGTGGTTGCTAGGGTGTTTCTAGGCGTTTGCTGGGGTGTTCTGGGTGGTTGCTAGGGTGTTGCCAGATGGTTGCTGGGGTGTTCTGGTTTGTTTCTAGGGTGTTCTTGGTGGTTGCTAGGCTGTTGCTTGGTGGTTGTTAGGGTGTTCTGGTTGGTTGGAGCTGACATATTGAACTAATTTCTGGTCAAAGGTTCCTCAAATATGTAAAACAATATAATCTTTTAGACTCCTTCTGATGTTATATTAGATATACATAGGTCAATTTTGACCTCCAGGAACCCATTCATGTTACATTTCCAGAAGAAAATGTGAAGTTGAGCTTGAAGCGGCAAATCTCAGCACCCGGTTGCTAGGGTGTACTGGGAGGTTGCTACAGTGTTCTGGGTGGTTGCTAGGTGTTTTTTTAGGGTAATCTGGGTGGTTGCTATGGTGTTGCTATTCGGTTTCTAGGGTGTTCTTGGTGGTTGCTAGGCTGTTGCTTGGTGGTTGCTAGGGTGTTCTGGTTGGTTGGAGATTTACTTCTCATGATGTCATTTCAGCAAGAAAAATATTTTACCTACTGAACGTGTTTTTGGCCCAAAAGTACTTGATCTTGAACTTTCCATACATACTCATAGACTATTTAATATGTTCTGATGTCACAGAGGTCAATTTTTGACCTCCATAAACACTTTTATGGCCCACGGGTACTTGATCTGTGGGTTAATATACCGAGAGATTTACATCTCATGATGTCATTTCAGCCAGACAAATATTTGACCTACTGAACATGTTTCTGGCCCAAAAGTACTTGATCTTGAACTTTCCATACATACTCATAGACTCCAACAGATGCTTCCTAAGCCATAGAGAAGTCCATATCTGACCTATTGAACTCATTTCTGGTCAAAGGATCCTCAAAAGGTTTTAAACAATATAAACTTTTAGACTCCTTCTGATGTTATATTGAATATACATAGGTCAATTTTGACCTCCAGGAACCCATTTATGGCACATTTCCAGAAGAAAATGTGAAGTGGAGCTTGAAGCGGCAAATCTCAGCATCCGGTTTCTAGGGTGTTCTGGGAGGTTGCTACAGTGTTCTGGTTGGTTGCGAGGTGTTTTTTTAGGGTATTCTGGGTGGTTGCTATGTTGTTGCTATGCGGTTGCTAGGGTATTCTGGGTGGTGTTCTGGGTGGTTGCTAGGGTGTTTCTAGGCGTTTGCTGGGGTGTTCTGGGTGGTTGCTAGGGTGTTGCCAGATGGTTGCTGGGGTGTTCTCTGGTTTGTTTCTAGGGTGTTCTTTGCTTGGTTGTTGTTAGGGTGTTCTGGTTGGTTGGAGCTGACATATTGAACTAATTTTTGGTCAAAGGTTCCTCAAAAAATGTAAAACAATATAAACTTTTAGACTCCTTCTGATGTTATATTAGATATACATAGGTCAATTTTGACCTCCAGGAACACATTTATGGCACATTTCCAGAAGAAAATGTGAAGTGGAGCTTGAAGCGGCAAATCTCAGCACCCGGTTGCTAGGGTGTACTAGAAGGTTGCTACGGTGTTCTGGGTGGTTGCTGGGTTTTTTTTAGGGTATTCTTGGTGGTTGCTATGGTGTTGCTATGCAATTGCTAGGGTATTCTGGGTGGTTGCGAAGGTGTTCTGGGTGGTTGCTAGGGTGTTGCCAGATGGTTGCTGGGCTGTTCTGGTTTGTTTCTAGGGTGTTCTGGGTGGTTGCTAGGCTGTTGCTTGGTGGTTGCTAGGGTGTTCTGGTTGGTTGGCGATTTACTTCTCATGATGTCATTTCAGCAAGAAAAATATTTTACCTACTGAACGTGTTTCTGGCCCAAAAGTACTTGATCTTGAACTTTCCATACATACTCATAGACTATGTAGTATTACATTCTGATGTCACAGAGGTCAATTTTTGACCTCCATGAACACTTTTATGGCCCACGGGTACTTAATCTGTGGGTTAATATACCGAGAGATTTACATCTCATGATATCATTTCAGCCAGACAAATATTTGACCTACTGAACATGTTTCTGGCCCAAAAGTACTTGATCTTGAACTTTCCATACATACTCATAGACTCCAACAGATGCTTCCTAAGCCATAGAGAAGTCCATATCTGACCTATTGAACTCATTTCTGGTCAAAGGATCCTCAAAAGGTTTTAAACAATATAAACTTTTAGACTCCTTCTGATGTTATATTAGATATACATAGGTAAATTTTGACCTCCAGGAACCCATTTATGGCACATTTCCAGAAGAAAATGTGAAGTGGAGCTTGAAGCGGCAAATCTCAGCACCCGGTTTCTAGGGTGTTCTGGGAGGTTGCTACAGTGTTCTGGGTGGTTGCGAGGTGTTTTTTTAGGGTATTCTGGGTGGTTGCTATGTTGTTGCTATGCGGTTGCTAGGGTATTCTGGGTGGTGTTCTGGGTGGTTGCTAGGGTGTTTCTAGGCGTTTGCTGGGGTGTTCTGGGTGGTTGCTAGGGTGTTGCCAGATGGTTGCTGGGGTGTTCTCTGGTTTGTTTCTAGGGTGTTCTTGGTGGTTGCTAGGCTGTTGCTTGGTGGTTGTTAGGGTGTTTTGGTTGGTTGGAGCTGACATATTGAACTCATTTCTGGTCAAAGGTTCCTCAAAAAATGTAAAACAAAATAAACTTTTAGACTCCTTCTGATGTTATATTAGATATACATAGGTCAATTTTGACCTCCAGGAACACATTTATGGCACATTTCCAGAAGAAAATGTGAAGTGGAGCTTGAAGCGGCAAATCTCAGCACCCGGTTGCTAGGGTGTACTGGGAGGTTGCTAGCTACTGAACGTGTTTCTGGCCCAAAAGTACTTGATCTTGAACTTTCCATACATACTCATAGACTATGTAATATTACATTCTGATGTCACAGAGGTCAATTTTTGACCTCCATGAACACTTTTATGGCCCACGGGTACTTGATCTGTGGGTTAATATACCGAGAGATTTACATCTCATGATGTCATTTCAGCCAGACAAATATTTGACCTACTGAACATGTTTCTGGCCCAAAAGTACTTGATCTTGAACTTTCCATACATACTCATAGACTCCAACAGATGCTTCCTAAGCCATAGAGAAGTCCATATCTGACCTATTGAACTCATTTCTGGTCAAAGGATCCTCAAAAGGATTTAAAAAATATAAACTTTTAGACTCCTTCTGATGTTATAGTCAGAATGAGTCTGACTATAACATCAGATAAAATAGATACATAGATAACTATAACATCAGATAAAATAGAGACATTTTTGACCTCCAGGAACACATTTATGGCACATTTCCAGAAGAAAATGTGAAGTGGTGCTTGAAGCGGTAAATCTCACCACCCCGTTGCTACGGTATTCTGGGTTGTTGCTACGGTGTTCTGCGTGGTTGCTAGGTGTTTTTTTAGGGTATTCTGGGTGGTTGCTAGGGTGTTGCTAGCTGCTTGCTGGGGTGTTCTGGTTTGATGCTAGGGTGTTGCTAGGTGGTTGCTAGGGTGTTCTGGTTGATTGAAGGTTTACTTCTTATGATGTCATTTAAGGCAGAAAAATATTTTACCAACTGAACATGTTTCTGTCCCAAAAGTTCTTGATCTTGAACTTTCCATACAGACTCATAGACTCCAATAGATGCTTCCTAAGCCAACGAGAAGTCCATATCTGACCTATTGAACTCATTTCTGGTCAAAAGTTCCTCAAAATAGTTTAAAACAATATAAACTTATAGATTCCTTCTGATGTTATATTAGCTAGTTATATAGGTCAATTTTTGACCTCCAGGAACACATTTATGGCCCACGGGTACTTGATCTGTGGGTGAGTATACCGAGAAATTTACTTCTCATGATGTCATTTCAGCCAGAAAAATATTTGACCTCCTACTGATGTTATATAAGATATACAGTGGTCAATTATATTAGATATACATAGGCCATTTTTTGACCTCCAGGAACACATTTATGTCCCACGGGTACTTGATCTGCGTGTTAATATACCAATAGATTTACTTCTCGTGATGTTATTGAACTCATTTCTGATCAAATATTAGATATACATAGGTCAATTTTTGAGCACCAGGAACACATTTATGGCACATTTCCAGAAGAAAATGTGAAGTTGAGCCTGAAGGTGCAAATCTCACCACCCGGTTGCTAGGGTGTTCTGGGTGGTTGCTAGGTGGTTGTTAGGGTATTCTGGTGGTTGCTATGGTTTTTTTATGTGGTTGCTAGGTTATTCTGGGTGGTTGCTAAGGTGATAAATGTTGCTAGGTTGTTGCTAGGCTGTTGCCAGGTTGTTCTGGATGGTTGCTAGGGTGTTGCTAGATGGCTGCTGGGGTGTTCTTGTTTGTTGGTGGGGGTTTCTGGGTGGTTGCTAGGGTGTTTTAGGTCGTTACTATGGTATTCTGTCCTGTACGGTATTTCTGTGGTAGTGTTCACATATGGTTACTATAGAGTTTCTTTAATGTTTTTGGCATGATTTAGCTCTTAACTAATCAATTCTTTTATTACATTTCATGTTTATATTGTTTGAAACCTTTTGAGGACCCTTTTTCCATAACATATAAACTTATAGTGTCCTTCTGATGTTGTTTTAGCTATACATGGGTCAATTTTTGACCTATGTAACACGTTTATGGCACATTTCCAGAAGAAAATGTGAAGTGGTGCTTGCAGTGGCAAATCTCACCAGGTAGGGTGTTCCCAGTGGTTGCTACAGTGTTCTGGGTGGTTGCTAGGTGGTTGTTAGGGTATTCAGGGTGGTTGCTAGGGTGTTGCTAGGGTGTTCTGGGTGGTTACTAGGGTGTTGCTAGGTGGTTGCTAAGGTGTTCTGGGTTGCTTGGCTAAGGTGTTGCTAGAGTGTTGCTAGGGTGTTCTGTGTGGTTCCTATGGTGTTTCTAGGTGGTTGGTAGTGTCCAAATTACTATAGAGTTTTTATAATGCTTTTGACAATTTATTTATATATCATCAAAAGGAGTCCATAAGTTTTTCAGAAATAATTTCAATAGGTCAGATGTGTGTAACAAGGGCCCTCAACGTAGGTTGGAGCAATGGACCAGTTTCTAGGTCAGTGGAGAACAGAATATTGGCAGTAAATGAATCACAGACATCAAGTAAGGAAAGTATTTGTAATTTTAAATTGAACAGTCACATACATAAAATGAAACAACAATAATAACAAAACAATAAAATAATACACAAATTATAAACCTTCTGTGGTCTTTTGAATTTCTTATCTTATTCTTTCAAGGTTTAAATCCCCTTTTTTTCTTTTCCTTATATCAGTTTAATCAATGTTATCTATTTTGTCTCTGTTTACATATGTCTTTAGTAAGACTCTTATTAGATTGTTCTGTACTTCTTTTGGACAGCTCCCTGTCTTTCGTTTTTTTTATTTTAGAGTTTAAGGTTCTTATTCTACTCTGCTTTTTGTGCCATAATTTCCTATACCATGTTTAAACAAACCAAAATAATCCCTTAAACAAAATAAAATGATGTAAACAATAATTTGACCAACTGAAACTTCTTGTCACAATGAAATGGTAAAAGGAAATTCAATATTCACATGTGACTCACATTCAATAACGTTAAATAAACAACACCCTTGTTTTAACTCTTTGTTTGAATTGTCTCTTGAATATTGTCCAGAAAATCCTTTAAGAGATCCAGTGGGTAAATGCACAATCAGTTCAATCCTACCAGTTCGAAGAAGTGGTCCAAACAGAACAAAGCAAAGTCCTCCTAACTGAAGAAATTGATGTCTCTGGCGCAACGAAAACCTTGTGATACAGCAAAAATGCCTCTTCCCCAGGCTCAGAAATCAGCATTCAATTTTGGGTGGCTCGCCATCTCAAATCCATGAGAGAATTTTTCCAATGAAGCAGTAAACCTGACCTGTTTTACCAAAACAGTGTCATTAACATTTAATATTACTTTTTTTTATAACTTTTCTGCTCTTTAAACAATGTTTAAACATACAGTTTCACTTTCATGACGAACGTGTGATATCTCACAGGCATATTAACAATGTGCAAATCAATATACATTCATAGCTAAGCAAAAATATATTACTCAACATTTCAAAAATCACATTAACATTCAGAAAATGTGCAATATAGACTTCACAGTGTGCATAATATGCATAATGACATAAAATACATCCCTTTTAGAAAATAAAACACAAATAAACTCACCAAATCCCGAGTTTCACAGGTTTTTTTAAACACCCGTTTCAGATTCAAAGAAGCTTCACAATCGGCTAGCATCTGCACTCAAATCAGCAATCACCATTCTAAAATGATTCATCATCGTCAACCACAAAGTATTATAAAGTTGCTTATAACTTTATTAAATGAATTTTAACAATATAAACCTTATTAATCCATTTCTGCATCACTCATCTCGTGTTCGGCGCATCTCTCATCTCGCGTTCAGCGCGTCTCGCACACTTCCGTGTGTCATGCACTGACGTCATACGCAACTTGTGTACGTGTAATACATCACGTGTTCGGTGCTAAATTACAATGCATATTATTTCAATTTATATTAATTAATTCACAATGTATATGAATAGATCGTTTCAACTTTTTAATTTAAAGTTAACTATTAGAACATGCAATTATATTATCCAAATTTAACATGGGTTACACCCTCCCCTCTTAAAATCCACGCAAGTCCCTTTGCGTTGTGATGATGCCTTATAATAAATGTTAAGGCCTATTTCTTAGGGTGTTTTACCGATCTGGGTTGCTCTAACGTTTCAATGAAAGCTGTGTTCAACCCTTGCAGAAGAGATTGAATAATAGATATCATGGGATTTCCCAACTCAGGGTAAGTCAATCTTTTGGATCTTTGTCTCACTCTTTTGGACATCCTTAATCTACTTTCAGCTTCACATTCATCCGATTCTGTGTCTTCTTCAGGTGTTGCAGATTCAATCGGATCCAGTCTGTCTCCTTCCACTGGAATATGAGGTATGGATTTTTGATTTTGTTCTGTGTTAGTGTTGGTTTCATTCTCCATTCTGGAATTTGCATGGGCATTCAGACTTTGTTGCTCTGTTTCAGACAGACATATTTTCTCTTCCAACACTTCCCTTTCAGGTATCACATCACTGTGGACAGAGGCTGGTCCAGGAAAAGACTGAGTTTCAGGTAAGTATGCTGGTTCAGGTAAGTATTCTTCATGTGTACCTTCAATGATGTTGGCACTGGCAAGGTTTGAATCAGGTTGCATCTGGGTAACAGGTTCAACATTTCTGAATGGAATTTTTCTTGATGTTCTCACAACGTCAAATTCCTTAACGAATTTCACTGGAGTGGTTTTGGAATTGGGCTCAATTTCTTGCACCAGATAATCATCGTCATCTCCCTCGTCATCCAGACATTGCTCTGAACTCTCTGGTTCTTCCTCATTTACCTCTTTCGGAACTGTTCTCCCTCTTTGTGACTTAAGTACCATTTTCTCTTCATCCACAGAGGGTGACAAGAAACCACAAGGCAATAATAAGTCCCTATGGAGCGTCCGCAAAGGTCCTTCCTTTCCTTCTGGTTTCACAGTGTAAACAGGAAGCTCACCAGCACGGTTCACCATAATGTATACTTCAGAGTCCCATTTATCAGCCAATTTGTGCTTCCCTCTGAGACGCACATTTCTGACAAGAATTCGATCACCCTCATCAAGTGAAGATTCGGTCACTCTTTTGTCATACCGTGTCTTGTTCCTTGCTGCAACCTTTGCTGCATTCTTTCTGGCAAGCTCATAACTCTCCTGCAAATGTGTTTTCAAAGTTTTCACATACTGGGAATGGAACTCATTATGGCTGTTACTCACAGGTGCTCTAAAAGCGAGATCTATTGGCAACCTAGGCTGCCGGCCAAACATCAGCTGGATGGAGTGAACCCTGTAGTTTCATGTTTAGTGCAATTATATGCATGCACAACAGGCTTCACAAAGTCTCTCCAATGGGTCTTGTCTTTGTTTCCCAGAGTACCCAGCATACTCAACAGCGTTCGGTTGAACCGTTCAACCGGGTTTCCTCTGGGATGATACGGTGTGGTTCGGACTTTCCGAATGCCAGCAATCTCACACAACTCTTTAATGGTCCTGCTCTCAAAATCAGGCCCCTGATCACTATGAAGCCTTTCAGGTATGCCATAGTGCACAAAGAAGTTTTCCCAAAGGCTTTTTGCGACTGTCTTGGCCTTCTGATTTGATGTGGGGACCGCTACAGCGTACTTCGTGAAATAATCAGTTATCACCAAGATGTCCTTTGTATTGCTACGATCTGGTTCCAAAGATAGGAAATCCATACATACCAACTCAAGTGGCCTAGATACTTGAATATTCCCTAATGGCGCTGCTCTCTCAGGTGGAGTCTTTCTGCACACGCACCGGTTGCACGTCTTGATCTTCACCTCCACATCTGTAGCCATCCTTGGCCAATAAAAACGAGCTCGGGCAAGGTCAAGGGTTCTTTCCATACCCATATGGCCCATATTGTCATGCAGTTGCTCCAAGGCAAGAGGCCTCAAATTCTTTGGGAGAACAAGCTGGTAAGTTGTATGTTCACCAACCACTCTTTTCCTATAAAGGATACCGTCCTTCAGCTCTAACTTTTTCCATTCTCGTAGGAAAAATGGGAGTTCTGGTAATTCTTTCCTCAGTACAGGCAAAGAAGGTTTCCCTGATTCCAGCTGTAAGACGACTTCCTGTATTGCTGGGTCAGCTCTTTGTTCATCTTTCAGCTCTTTCTCTGTCATCTGAGGAACCACTGGAAATCCTTCAAAGCATCCATAAGTCTCAGGAATCGCCTCTGAACTCACAGAAAGGGACTCAATCAGAGGAATGTAATCACCGTCCTCAGCTGTGCGTACCAGATGTTTATCGTTGATAGCTTGGACTACATCACTGGAGACCAAGACTGAATACCCCTCCTCAGGTAAGTGGTGCAAAGTGAACTGACGTATGCGTTCCTGCTCCTTCTGTGATATCATGTCGTTGGTAAGCATTCCATGAGGCCGTCTTGACAATCCATCTGCATCTAAGTTACTCTTTCCTGGCCGATATTGAAGAGTGAAAGAGAATGTGGACAAGGCAGAAAGCCATCTGTAACTTGTCGCGTCCAGTTTTGCAGATGTCAACACATAAGTCAACGGATTGCTATCTGTGACCACTTTGAAATTGCTTCCATACAGGTAATCAGAAAACTTCTCCGTGACTGCCCATTTTAGGGCCAAGAACTCGAGCTTGTGAGCAGGGTAACGAGCCTCACTCCTTGAAAGCCCACGGCTGGCGAAAGCAATTGCTCGCAGTTCTCCCCCTTGCTGCTGGTAAAGTGCGGCACCTAGCCCGGTGGTGCTGGCATCGGTGTGCAACTCGTATGGCAGTGTGGGGTCAGCAAATCCCAATACGGGTGCTGTGGTGAGTTTCTCTATGAGCGTGTCAAAAGCCTGTTGACAACTTTCTGTCCATCTTCCTCCAAAAGGCACTTTAGGACTCAGGTAAGACGTTATCTTGCTCTTGCCTTTACAGTTCTTGCGGAGCGGTGGATATCCGACAGTCAAGTCATTTAGTGGCTTTGCGATCTTGGAGTAATCTCGGATAAAACGGCGATAATAGCCAGAAAACCCCAAGAAAGAGCGCAATTCTTTGAGAGTCTTAGGACTTGGCCAGGTTTTAATGGTCTCTATTTTTTGAGGATCGGTTTCCACGCCATTCTGTGACACAACATGTCCTAAATACCTAACAGACGTCTGGAGAAACTTACACTTCTCTACAGAAAGCTTCAGTCCATATTCTTTCAAACGATTTAGGACATGCAAAAGGCGGATTTCATGTTCTTCTAGTGTCTCAGAAAATATGATTAAATCATCCAAGAATACCAGAACTTCAGTGAGGTTAATATCGCCCATACACTTCTCCATTAGGCGCTGAAATGTACTGGGAGCATTCGTTATCCCCTGGGGCATTCGATTGAACTCCCAGAACCCAAGAGGACAAACGAAAGCGGTTTTGTGCTTATCCTTCTCCTCCACTTCAATCTGGTAATAGCCAGACTTAAGATCAAGCACTGAAAACCACTTAGCTCCACGGAGTGCCGAAAAGGCTTCTTCAAGATTCGGCAGTGCATAAGCATCCTTTATGGTCTGTGTATTCAATTTACGATAGTCGATACATAGCCTCACATCGCCGTTTTTCTTTTTGACAACCACAATGGGTGACGAAAAGGATGATTCCGATTCCCGGATGATTCCAGCCTCAAGCAACTCTTCCAGATGTCGACGAACTGCCTCGAAGTCATCAGGATGTATGGGTCGGGCCCTGTGCTTAAAGGGAGTATTGTCATGTAGCTTGATGCTGTGCTTCACTTTGTCAGTTCGCCCAACATCGAAATCATGCATAGCAAAAACTTCTGACATGTCCCTTAACTTCTGGGAAATCCTCTCCTTCCATTCTGTGGTTAGTGGGGAGTCATCAAAATCAAAGCAGAGTTCCTTAGTAGATCTCTCTTCTCCATTGGAGGACATGTCACCCTTCGGAGTGCTCTTACTTGAAATTACTCTCTGTATGGCATGGACTTCTGCAATTACACTCTTTCCAGGAATGGTGATATCATGATCAGTCTCATTCTTAAGCACTACAGAGACTTTACGAGATGGATGTTTAGGTAAGTCAAGAAGACAGCTTGGAACTAAAAGTCCTCCAGGAACAGAAGAATGAGAGGGGGGTTCCATGACTACCCACTTATCTGTCACTTGTCCTTTTACACTCACAACTCCCTCCATGACAAGATTCTGCCCTGCGGGTACGATAGTGGCATCAGCGGTGGGGAGTCTGACAACTCCTACATTACTGTTTATTCTCTGATTCCGTCGATATTCAATCGCTCTCACTACTGCCTTATAACCAAATGGAATGAATTTGCAGACAGTGTTATTGGCTTCAAGATGCTTCCCATATGCCAAGTCTAAAGTATTGGTACCTATGAGCACTTTTGGCTGAGCTGTACCACTTGTATCAGGAACAACCAGCGCAAGCGTTGACACTTCTACAGTACTCCCAAGAAAATCCTCAGGGAACTTGACCCTCATTTCCACATACCCCAAATAGGGTACTACCTGTCCATTCGCAGCCTCCACTTCCAGCAAATTCTCCAAAGGGATTATGGTTAGCTCAGGCAGAGATTGCTCATGATAGGATTTTGAGATTGTCAAAATCTGTCTGTCTGAGACCGAGCCAGAGATCCCCTTTTGCGTGGCTGCGAAAGCTGTGACGAACTATTTGGAGCATCTGGCTCGGATTTTGGAGATGCCAGTCTTTGCTGTTACTGTACCTGAGCCAGAGCCCATGCCTGTTTCAGAGGCGGAGGCCATGCCGGTGCCTGTCCCTGAGCCGGTCCCTGAGCCGGTGCCTGTCCCTGAGCCGGTGCCTGTCCCTGAGCCGGTGCCTGTCCCTGAGCCGGTCCCGGTCCCTGAGCCGGTGCCGGTCCCTGAGCCGGTGCCTGTCCCTGAGCCGGTGCCTGTCCCTGAGCCGGTCCCTGAGCCGGTGCCTGTCCCTGAGCCGGTGCCTGTCCCTGAGCCGGTGCCTGTCCCTGAGCCGGTGCTTGTCCCTGAGCCGGTGCCTGTCCCTGAGCCGGAGCTCATGTTGGTTCAGGACCCAGCGTTTTTGTCTGTGTTTGTGTCTGTTCTTGTGACTGTGTCTGTTTTAGTGTCAGTTCCTGAGCCGGCGCCTGTTCCCGAGCCGGAGGCAGAGCCAGCGCCTGTTCCCGAGCCGGTGTCTGGTCTTGAGGGATCTGCTCCGTCCTGGCCGCCCGAGGGATCTTCACTGCCCTGGCTGCCCGAGGGCTCTTCGCCGCCCTGGCCGCCCGAGGGCTCTTCGCCGCCCTGGCCGCCCGAGGGGTCTTCGCCGCCCTGGCCGCCCGAAGGGTCTTCACCGCCCTGGCCACCCGAAGGGTCTTCACCGCCCTGGCCACCCGAAGGGTCTTCACCGCCCTGGCCGCCCGAGGGGTCTTCACCGCCCTGGCCGCCCGAGGGTCTTCACCGCCCTGGCCGCCCGAGGTGTCTTCACCGCCCTGGCCGCCCGAGGGGACTTCACCGCCCTGGCCACCCGAAGGGTCTTCACCGCCCTGGCCACCCGAGGGGTCTTCACCGCCCTGGCCGCCCGAGGGGTCTTCACCGCCCTGGCCGCCCGAGGGGTCTGCACCGCCCTGGCCACCCGAGGGGTTTTCACCGCCCTGGCCACCTGAAAGATCTGCTCCATCCTGGCCGCCCGAGGGGTCTTCACCGCCCTGGCCGCCCGAGGGGTCTTCACAGCCCTGGCCACCCGATGGACTCTGTGTTTTTCCTTCACTGCCCAATGAACTCTGTGTTTCTCCCTCACCGCCCTATGGACTTTCTGTTCCGCCCCGGTCGCCTGATGTCTCTGTCCCCCCCGCCCTGGTCCGTTCCTCCCGTCCCGCCCTGGTCTGTCCCTCCCGTCCAGTCTGATGGAGCGTCTGGTAGCCGCTCCGTTGAGGGGGGGTAGTGTCACGTGTCTGTCCTGTCGTGTTAGCACATGGGTGGTTTTGTTATGTTGAGCCATGTGCTCCTGTCATTGTTTGATCCTCCCCCTCGTTACCTGATTAGTGTTTGAGTTCTCCCACCTGTTCCCTCTTGATTTGTTCCCTATTTAAGTTCCTTCATGTTTGCAGTCTGTGTTGGATCTTTGTCTTATGTCTCCCCTGTTCCCTGGTGTTATTCATGGTCAGTGTATGGTATTTCAGTTCAAGTTCAGTTTTATGTTTTGTTGAGTATGTTTTCCCCCTCGTGGGTTTTTGCTTTGTGTTTTGTTTTACTTTGTTAATAAATCATCCCTTCACTGCACTTGAGTCCTTCCCTTCACTTTTGTTAAGTGTATCGTGACAGTAGTGACTTGAGATAACTGTTCTTGCAGAAGTTCCTCAAAAGTCCTTCCACTGATTGTAGCTAATTTCTGCAGCTCAGCAAAGTAACAGGTGGTAGCTTGCTTGGTTGCTGCTGGCAAGTAAGTACTTGACAAGAGTGATATGACATAAGAGACATCATGAGAGCTTCTGAAAGTGTAAGGTAACACTGGCTCAAGAGTTACAAGGGCAGAGCAGCTTTAATATTCTACAATGACGTCTCCGTGAAAAGGCGAATTTAGGTCATCTACTCTCAGATGTCTATTAACGTGTCCGTGCTTATTTAGAAATTCAATCAAGTCTTCGTCGCACTCTGTGTCAGTCAACCCATGAACTATCACGGAGTTTGCAACTTTAACACTCTCAGTTTCAACGATATCCATGTTTCTAAGGACTGACGCAATCTTAATTTTGTCAAATCGGAATTTTCTCTCTTTTTTTTTTAGGAACCCGTTCAGGATATATTTACTACCACTGTTCTCCTGGCTGGCTCGCCAAGATTTATGTAACAAGGGCCCTCAACGTAGGTTGGAGCAATGGACCAGTTTCTAGGTCAGTGGAGAACAGAATATTGGCAGTAAATGAATCACAGACATCAAGTAAGGAAAGTATTTGTAATTTTAAATTGAACAGTCACATACATAAAATGAAACAACAATAATAACAAAACAATAAAATAATACACAAATTATAAACCTTCTGTGGTCTTTTGAATTTCTTATCTTATTCTTTCAAGGTTTAAATCCCTTTTTTTCTTTTCCTTATATCAGTTTAATCAATGTTATCTATTTTGTCTCTGTTTACATATGTCTTTAGTAAGACTCTTATTAGATTGTTCTGTACTTCTTTTGGACAGCTCCCTGTCTTTCGTTTTTTTTATTTTAGAGTTTAAGGTTCTTATTCTACTCTGCTTTTTGTGCCATAATTTCCTATACCATGTTTAAACAAACCAAAATAATCCCTTAAACAAAATAAAATGATGTAAACAATAATTTGACCAACTGAAACTTCTTGTCACAATGAAATGGTAAAAGGAAATTCAATATTCACATGTGACTCACATTCAATAACGTTAAATAAACAACACCCTTGTTTTAACTCTTTGTTTGAATTGTCTCTTGAATATTGTCCAGAAAATCCTTTAAGAGATCCAGTGGGTAAATGCACCAGTTCCTACCAGTTCGAAGAAGTGGTCCAAACAGAACAAAGCAAAGTCCTCCTAACTGAAGAAATTGATGTCTCTGGCGCAACGAAAACCTTGTGATACAGCAAAAATGCCTCTTCCCCAGGCTCAGAAATCAGCATTCAATTTTGGGTGGCTCGCCATCTCAAATCCATGAGAGAATTTTTCCAATGAAGCAGTAAACCTGACCTGTTTTACCAAAACAGTGTCATTAACATTTAATATTACTTTTTTTTATAACTTTTCTGCTCTTTAAACAATGTTTAAACATACAGTTTCACTTTCATGACGAACGTGTGATATCTCACAGGCATATTAACAATGTGCAAATCAATATACATTCATAGCTAAGCAAAAATATATTACTCAACATTTCAAAAAGCACATTAACATTCAGAAAATGTGCAATATAGACTTCACAGTGTGCATAAAATGCATAATGACATAAAATACATCCCTTTTAGAAAATAAAACACAAATAAACTCACCAAATCCCGAGTTTCACAGGTTTTTTTAAACACCCGTTTCAGATTCAAAGAAGCTTCACAATCGGCTAGCATCTGCACTCAAATCAGCAATCACCATTCTAAAATGATTCATCATCGTCAACCACAAAGTATTATAAAGTTGCTTATAACCTTATTAAATGAATTTTAACAATATAAACCTTATTAATCCATTTCTGCATCACTCATCTCGCGTTCAGCGCGTCTCGCACACTTCCGTGTGTCATGCGCTGACGTCATACGCAACTTGTGTACGTGTAATACATCACGTGTTCGGTGCTAAATTACAATGCATATTATTTCAATTTATATTAATTAATTCACAATGTATATGAATAGATCGTTTCAACTTTTTAATTTAAAGTTAACTATTAGAACATGCAATTATATTATCCAAATTTAACATGGGTTACATGTGGACAATTCTATATGGCCTTTGAACCATCATAAGGAGTCTATGAGTATGTAGAAAGTTCAAGATCAAGTACACATGGGCATTAAATATAGTCTGTAGGTCAAATATCTGTCTGGCTAAAATAACATGATAAGAGGACATTCTGTATAGTATCCTGATTTTCAAAGAACACTTTAGCCAGAAATATGTTCAGTAGTTAAAATAAGGACTCTTGTATGGCTTCAGTAACATCAAAAGGAGTTAATGAGTATGTTTAGAATGTTCAAGATCAAGTACTCGTGGGCCAGAACTATGTTCAGTAGGTCAAAATGGGACCTATCTATAGCTCATGTAATATCAGAAGGAGTCTAAAAGTTTTTCTTGTTTAAAAACTTTTGAGGACCCTTTGACCAGACATGAGTTAAATACTTAAGATATGGACATTCTATATGGCTTAAGAAGCATCAAAAGGAGTCTATGAGAATTTATAGAAAGTTCGAGACCTAGTACTCGTCGGCCAGGACTATGTTTGTGGGTCAAAGAGGAACCTCTAGGCCTAGGAAGTAGTCTAAGAAGTAGCATAAGAAGTAGTCTATTTAGTATGTATAGAAAGTTCAATATCAGGTACTCGTGGGACACATATATGTTCAGTCGGTCAAATATCTTCCTGCTCATAAAACATCATAAGTAGTAAATGTAGTGTTTTGTAGTATAACAAGCACAAGACGAGATTAATTCCTTCGAGGCTTTTTATTCAACACATGGCCAGCCTTACTGAACTCCACATACATCTCTTATTCTTTTTCAGTCACTTCAACACTTAGGCATTACACTGCCACCTTGTGGTTAACTATGAACACCACATTCCCCTCTTACTTGAAAGATTCTTCATGTAACAGATTCAAGTTCAAAACCAAAACTTTGTTTGTTTAAAGTAACAAAATAACATAACATTACTGTGTACTGTTATTAACATTACAAAAACTTAACCAATGTAATTGACATTGTTTTACTAATTCTAATGCACAGTTTATGTCTCTACATAACTGTTCACAACATCCACAACAGGATGCATGTTTTTTTAAACAAGTACAATCTCACTTCACTGTAAGTCATACTCCTTCAACCACCCTGGCATTCTACGTACCCTACTACTCTTCCTCAGATTCAATGTCACTGGTGGTGGCAAGCTCTCATTCTGAGTGGTAACAGGACCAGTAAAGTGAGTTAATTTAGAAACATTCCATTTCTTTTTGTCACTCAACACAAAGGTACTCTTTCCGATTTGCTGCTCAATGCTCAGGGGTGGTGAGAACTGAGAACCACCCTTTCTCACATGCCCAGGCTGTTTCACTCTCACCTGGTCTCCTTAGCCTTAGTACTTAGTACTTAGCACCCCGTCTTTTGTCAGTGTATCTTTTACTCTTGAGCTGTTTGTTACTCACAGTCTCTTTCACTTGAGCACATTTGTCACTTTTGGGGCCAACAGGGAAAACGTTCAGCTTTGTACGCATCTTGCGATGATGAAGAAGCTCAGAAGGTGAGACGGCTGTAGTACTGTGTGGGGTAGCTCTGTAGCTTTGCAAGAACTCAGTCACTGCATGTTTCCATGGTTTCCCCATCTGTTCCGCAGAAAGGATGCATTCTTTCAGGACTCTGTTCCATCTCTCCACAGCACCATTGCCTTGTGGATAATACACGCTACTACGCATGTGACTTATTCCTCTCTCCTCTAAGAAAGCTGCAAACACACTGGAGGTGAACTGAGGCCCGTTGTCAGTTACAACACACTGTGGGTTTCCCTCTCTACTGAACACCGATTGGAGGAATGATGTGACCACCTCAGCAGTGACATTTGGAGAAAACGCTACCTCAGGCCACTTACTGTGATAGTCCACCAGACAAATGGCAAAACGACAGTCAGAAGATCCTCTCTCAAATGGTCCAACGATATCAATCGCTAGTTTCTCCCATGGCCCAGACGGCAAACTGACAGGCTGAAGAGGAGCCGGAGCTGTTTTAGCCGATTTATCATTCAGTTGACATGTTAAGCAGGAAGAAACAGCCGATTGCACGTGAGCATCCATCTGAGGCCACCAAAACAATTCACGCAACCGTTGTTTCGTTTGAACAATCCCTTGGTGTGTCTCATGTGCTAGGTTTATCATTTTACAGCGTAGTGTAGAAGGAACAAGAACACGATGTTCACCTCTCCTCACTAGCACACCCTCCACACACAGTTCATCCCGGATACGAAAGAAGGGCACAAGAGCAGGATCCAGGTCACAGGATTTTTTCGGCCAGCCCTGCCCGATTCGCATGCGCAGCTGAGTTAACTCTGGACAGGCTTCCGAAGCAGCTATGAAATCCTCAGCAGACAATGTAGGCAGCCCAGTAATGAAAGCAACCATTTCTGGCTCCACAGCACTATCATTTTCTGTGTGTAGTGGCAGCCTGGACAGACAATCTGCAGCACAATTAAGACGTCCAGGTCGGTAGATAACGTCATATGTGTAGCAAAGCAAACGTGCCGACCACCGTGCGACCCGCATACCGGCCCGGCCAATTCCTTTGGTTGCCAGCAGTGTAGTGAGTGCAGAATGATCAGTTCTGAGCGTAAAGTGTCGACCCCACAGATACGGCCGCCACTTTTCTACGGCCCAGACACACGCCAACGCCTCCTTCTCGACCGTAGAGTATTTTCTTTCGGCTGCGGTAAGGGTCCTGGAAGCAAACGCTACAGTCCTTTCAACACGGTCTGGGTGTATTTGCGTCAAAACCCCACCCAGGCCATAGTCAGAAGCGTCTGTGGACACTATAGTGGGTAGGGACGGGTCAAACAAAGCAAGCACTTGACTTCCAGAAAGCAGTTCTTTCAGCTCTTTGAAGCTGCGTGCAGCAGACACAGTCCAGGCAAACTTAGTATCTGACGTATCTCTAAGTAGCGCACGCAACGGCTCAGCAACAGAAGCAAAGTTCGGCAAAAACTTGCTGTACCATGAAATCAGTCCCAGAAATGAGCGCAAGGAAGCAATATCGTGCGGCGCAGGAGCGTCAATGATCGCAGACTTGTGTTCCTCATCTGGAAAAATTCCATGTTTGGAAACAACGTGTCCAAGGAACTTTAAGGATGACTGGCTGAACGTACATTTGTCCTGGTTCAGTTGTAGTCCTGCGTCTGACAAGCGCTGCATGACTGAGCGCAGTGTTGTATCGTGACTTTCCTGGGTGGCACCATACACTATGATATCATCCAGGTAGTTCCTTACCCCAGGTATGCCTTTCAGAACAGTTTCCATCATCTTTTGAAACGCCGAAGGCGCGGAGGCAAGGCCGTACGGAACCCGGCAGTACCTGAAGAGACCATCATGCGTAATAAAAGCTGTGATGTCCCGGCAGTCCTCGTGTAAGGTAAGCTGATGGTAAGCAGCCGCTAAATCAATTGTAGTGAACACTGATGAGCCGCTTAGTTCACTCAAAAGCTCATCAATGTGCGGCAGAGGATGGCTGTCAACAATCAAGGCCTTGTTTGGCTCGCGCAGATCAACACAGAGACGTATTTTACCCCCTTTCTTTGTGGTGACAACAATAGGTGAAATCCACGGGGATGAATCGATTTTCTCAATTATGCCATTTTGCAATAACGAGTCCAGTTCTGCAGAAACGGCTTGTCGCACAGAGAATGGAAGTCGACGAAGCTTCTGTCGAACTGGAGTAGCATCAGGTTTAACTGTAGGTTTATGAACAAATCCTTTCACGCTCCCCACAGAGGTAACTGGAGCAGGAATAGTTTCACCAACAACTGCATGTAGTTCGTCAGGGGCAGTAACAGTGCCAAAATGAAAAGAACAGTTCAAAGCTCGAATTAAGTCCATGCCCATCAAAGCAGAGCCACCTTTCACAACGTAAAAGCAAGCAGTGGTTACCTTTTTATTCAGCGAGACGTCCGCATGTAAGCATCCTAGCACAGGAATATCTTCTTTCAAGTACGTCACCAGTTTCACTTTAGGAGCGGTAAGAGAACAATCCGAAAAGTGTCGCTTGTACACAACCGCAGGCAGGATTGACACCGAAGAGCCCGTGTCCACGACTAATTCAGTCTCAACGGAAGCTCCATTTGGCGTAGTAACATGAACATTGCACAAAAGTTTGTCTGTAGAAGTATTCACGGTTTCAGTCAAAAGAACGACCACTTCAGGGACCACTTCCCGAACATCCTTAGAAGAACGGCAAACTTTAGAAAAATGTCCGGTCTTACCACAAGTACGGCATTTGGCTCGAGCAGCTGGACAATCGGCAGCATTAGCCAGATGATTTGTAGCTCCACAACGGTAACACGCGCGGCTCCCCCGCCGTGTAGTATCAGCAACAGGTTTTGCTCTGTTAGACTGTTCAGCACGCTTTTTCCGATGAAAGGGTTTAGAAGCCACGGCCTGAACTGGACTTTGTGCCGTGAGCATGTCCGAATTCGAGAGCGCTTGTTCCACCTGACACGCAATGACAATAGCTGTGTCCAATGTCAGTGTTGGTTCCATCAGGAGTCTGTCTCGCACTGCTGGGGCATATGATCGTTCGACCAGCTGATCGCGCAACATTTCACTCTCTAGATCACCATAAGCACATGATGAAGATAATTCCCGCAAAGCAGACAGGAACTGTGAAATGGTCTCGTCAGCACGTTGAGAACGCTGGCGAAAGCGATGTCGAGCGACCACAACATTCACCTTTGGAACAAAATGATCCTCCAATGCTTTCATTGCATCTGCAAATGTAGTTCCAGTATTAGGCAACGTGTAAAACAGCCTCTGGCCTTCAGTACCCAAGCTGTGTAGCAGGATGGCACGTTTCCTGGCATCAGGCCATGAGTCTCCGGTAGCATTAATAGCAATCAAGTAATTTCCGAACATTTTCTGCCAGGTAACAAAAGGAATTGCAGGCTCTCCACTGCATGGCAGAAAAGATGCAGGCGTAGGCACAGAAACCATCGTCGCCAATTTGTAGTGTTTTGTAGTATAACAAGCACAAGACGAGATTAATTCCTTCGAGGCTTTTTATTCAACACATGGCCAGCCTTACTGAACTCCACATACATCTCTTATTCTTTTTCAGTCACTTCAACACTTAGGCATTACACTGCCACCTTGTGGTTAACTATGAACACCACAGTAAATATCAATGTATAGTAACCTAATGATCAAGTACCCTTTGACCAGAAATGAGTTCAATGGGTCAGATATAAACAATCCATATGGCTAATGTGTTCCTTAGGTAAAATATGGACTCTTGTATGGCTTCAGTAACATCAAAAGGAGTCAATGAGCATGTTTAGAAAGTTTAAGATCTAGTACTCGTGGGCCAGAACTATGTTCAGTAGGTAAAATAGGAACCTTTGTATAGCTTATATATCATCAATAGGTTATATTGTTTAAAAACTTTTGAGGACCAGAAATGAGCTCAATAGCTATACTATGCACTGTAAAGCTCATATGATGTTTTCTCGTCTGTGCACAAATAAATTAGTTTGTAAATAGAATTGCATGCAAAATCACGTTATATCTTTTCATTGCAACGAGGAACAAGTTAGATAATAGATATGTAATGCAATGAAACACATCTTAGGTGTTTTCTTTTAATTGCACAGAGGTTAGTCATTGTGTGCATATGCATAACGAGGAACAAGTTAGATATGTCATGCAGTGCGATGAAACACATCTTAGGTGTTTTCTTTTCATTACAGAGAGGTTAGTTATTGCGTGCATATGCATAACGAGAAACAAGTTATATCTATCATTCAATGCAATGAAACACATGTTAGGTGTTTTCTTTTCATTGCACAGAGGTTAGATATTGCGTGCATATGCATGACGAGGAACAAGTTAGATATGTCATGCAATGCACTGTGAGATTACAAATTTTATTAACATGGTTAATTTAATGAATTGTCACCTTTAGAACACTGGGGGAAGTGTAATTATCTGATTGGTCAGTTTAAATGTCTCACATTTGGGTTTTAGTCACATGGTCAGGGAAAGGATAAAAGAAGACTGTAACTGTTGCTCTGTCTCTTTTAATGCTCTGCTCTTTCTATGCTCTGGCTCTCTCCCTTTCTTGGGGTTCTCTCCCTTTGCCTCCTCTGTTCTCTCTCTCTCTCTCTCTCTCTCTCTCTCTCTCTCTCTCTCTCTCTCTCTCTGGTAATATTTTACATGCTGGGTAAGATTATTGGTATTGGTAAGTTATCATCATTTCATACATCTATTTTGTAACCATTTTAAGTGTAACCATAACCATATTTTGTCATTAAACCTTTTCAATTACAACTAAGATGCTATCTAGTTTTGATTTGGTATTGACTTTGAAGTGCTACATATTGCAAAACAATACTGTCACTCTCTATAGCAAAGCTCTCCCACATATTAAGCTAAATTGTAACTGCGCTTATTTCCGTCGTTGGTATAAGTGGCAGTGGGTGGAATAGACAAGAAATGTGTATTTTTCTACCATCTTGCTAATAACGTTTCTTTAGTCATTCGGCAGTCTTGCAGCCTGAACCTCTGCAGGAAATCCACCCTTACAGATGGTGCCGTGACCCGGATAGAGAAATCTTACCTGAATCCAGAAACTTAAACTTCAAGCAACAAAAGATTTCAACAGAGAATCTCAACTGAATCTTGAAAACTTCAAGCAGAACAAGATCTCAAAGTGGACTGAGTTCCAGAACAAGAACAAAAAGAACTGTTTTTTGACTGAGTTCCAGACTGAATTTTTTCATACAAGCAACGATTCGGTGAGTTTTCACTCTATTCAAAGAACCAGACCAGTACCAATTTGAGCCTCTGTGCCGTCAGAGAAAAAGTTATCAGACAGCTGTAGTGTTTGATTAACTAAAGTTATCCTTTAAAAGTTGTCTTTTAAAGATGATAGATATCCTCTGTTGTCAGGCAGGGAAGATTGACATTAAATGTTAATATTTTGGGATCCTCTGAATAAGTCAGGGAAGTTGTAAGATATCCTCTGAATGAGTCAGGGAAGTTTTGTCGAACGGAATAGTGCCTCTACGTTGCTAGAGAAGATATCCTCTAAACTTAGGGAAGATTAACATTACGTGTTAATATTGGTGATAACCTCTGTTCACAGAGAAGGATTAGCATTTTTGTGCTAGTTATTGTGGTCTCATCCTCTAAAAGTTTTGGAAGGTGAAAGATCCTTTCCATTTTCTTTCAGGGAAGATTAGCGTAACATGCTAATAGTTTGTGTTTGTTTGTTGTTGTTTTGTGGTGTTACCCTCTAAAAATTACTTTAGAGATGAAAGTTTGATCCTCTGTAAAGCAGGGAAGACTAGCATAAAGTGCTAGTAATATTGTGGAATTCCTTTGGTCTACCAAAGAAGGTTTAACAGTATATCTGTGTAAACAAGTGTAGCCTCTGTTGATCAGAGAAAGTCAGTTGTTTTGTGTGATAACAAAAGAAACTCACAAAATGGTTGTGACGAATGCTAGGTTGGTTCCTACAACTGAGAAAAGTGGCCTTGCCTCTCCATTGTGGTCAGATAGTGAATTTAAGTCATTGTTAGGAGAGCACATGGACTCCATAGTGACTCAGTCAGTCAGATTGAATTTGACAAAGAAATTTGGCATTCACCCAGAAAAAGTATGGTCTATGGAAGATTGTAAAAAAGTGCTAGGAGCAAGTATTCGCAAGAACAATGTGAAAGCCATTATCTGTTGTTACAAAGAATACAGTTTATCCATTGCACAAGAACAAGCTAGGTGTATTGCTAAGTTAAATGAACAGAACAAACAATTGCAGACTCAATTGTCCTGTTTCAAGACAAAGGTGGGCCATAACCAGGCCTCAGCCAAATGTAACACTGAAGACCAACAGTCAGATGAAACTTTTCCTGACTTACAAGCATTGTTTGAAAGAGATGTAGACATCCCATCAGTAACAGATAAGCATGTAAATTCAGTGAAGGTGTGTGCTGCTAGAAAAAGACCGCAGGGAATTGAACAGTCAGAAAGTGTTCCTTCCAGTGCTTCTGTTGTTCAAATCCAAACTGTTGCTACAACGCTTGGACCTAGAGACATAGAGAGATTGTCACATAGTTTACCACCAGCACGCACACAGTTCACTGAATTTAGTAGAGCATTGGTCAGCAAAATGCGTCTCTACGACATGTCGTTGACAGAAGTCACACAGTTAATGTCTCAAATTCTAACTGAATCTGAATTCAACAGTTTTGAGTCTGCTGTTACTTCTGAACTGCAGCATGCCAGAAAAGATGAATTGAAAGAAGGTGTTTTGAAAATGCTAAAGAATATCCTAGGACCCAAGATAGATTGGTCTAGAATTACTAACTGTGTACAAAAGAAAGAAGAAATTGTGAATGAATATACAGAGAGGTTTTGTCAGTCAGCTGTAACGTACAGTGGAATAGTGGATGATTCTGAAAGTGTACTCAATGACAAAGGACCGCTGGTCCGCATCTGGTCAGATGGCCTTGTAGCTGACTACAGAAGTGCTTTGCCATTTTTGGATCTGACTTGGTCTCACAGAACTCTTAGAAGTAACCTGGACAGGTTAACTGTTTGGGAAAGAGATTTTGATGTTAAGGCAAGAGTACAAATTGCAGCAGCTTCTTTTAAGGTCAGCACAGAAAACCCACAGAAACGTAAATGTCCTAAGAGAGAGGGCAGGTGTTATTACTGTGGTCAGCCGGGACATTGGAGCAGAGAGTGTAGAAAAAGCAGAAAGAATTTTAAAGAAGGCAACCTTTTTGCCCAACTTCTCAGTTTGCTTGCTAAGCCGCCATTCCCCACGTCTTTAAACGGGTGGGGCAGCTTGTTGACGTGTTAACCATTTGGACTGTGAGTGCTTAATTTCCCCAGTAACTTACAACAGAGATAAAAAACTTATGTTTGTTTAACGGAACAAAAGGAAAGTGACTGTCTCAGCTTTTCCTTTGGGGGACTGCTTTAAGTAAACTCACAGCCTTAAATGTTATTCTACAGTACAGGCCTTTCATCAATAATAGTGTTAGGTCAGACTGTAAATGCCCACATGCAGTGTCCGCAGTAATGAATGAAGCAAAAGTCAATATTGTCACCTTTTCCCATTGGGGAAATTGGTTTAACTACCCTCACCCATTCTCAAGTATGATGTCTACAACGACTGATGTTTTGTTAGAGGATGAAGGAGAAATAACTCATGATTGAGTTTCGCAGATTAAAGTACACATGTCACAGGACAGGTCAAGCCATTAGAGCCTAAGTGGCATGTGCCCCATCAAGTAATGTTGATCGGCAGTATTGTGTCAAGGAAGAAAAGAAACTTGATATCATGTATCACAATGAAAAGTGTTCTGCAAAGTTCTGCCCACTGACAGGGACATAAAAAGGACACGAACCAGTGAGGAACCCAAGGGAAGAACCGAAATGCCATATGCGTCGGGGGTCACCCCTTGGGCGAAGATTCCCTCATAGGCCTTCCCCATCCATTTAGTCTCATCCTCACCTCACTGTCTTCTTTAGGTGTCAAGAATAAAGAAATAGGGAAAGAAGGAACAATAGCAGACTCAGTGTTTACTCAGCAGGATACAACCCTTGTCTTTGAAGAAATACTGCTCTCCTGTCTTTTGTCTTCCTGTATGCAGATACCACTTGATGGCTGTCCTGAGACCCATACGCAAAGACGTCTTCACTTGCGTATGAAGACACCACTTCCAGAAAACAACGAGACCCACTGCCGAGCCAACTCTCACCAAAGTAAAGAAAGAAAAAAAAAATACACAACGCAGAGAAAAGACTTACGGAACCTTCAGTCATCCATCAACATTATCAAGATGTAGTAACCACCAGGACATCGCACAATGTGAAGACTCCAGAATCCTTGTTTTGCTGGAAACGTTGCAGGCCACAGCCGAAGATGGCTGCATTGACTCGTGCACAAAACTTGATGGTCTTGATCTTTCAGCAAAAATTACACCAGATGTAACTGAAGTTTAATTCTTCCGTAAGAGCTTCACGGACCCTAATTGCATGTTTGTTTTCTGTGTCAGCATGCAATTACAGAAAAAGCAAACACAGAAAATGTGCCTGTAACTATCAAAAGTTACAAGAGTGAACTTGTAATCATTTAAATTTGTACATAATGTGAGAGTTATTAGTACTCTCAAGAGGGGGAAATGTGAGATTACAAATTTTATTAACATGGTTAATTTAATGTTTTAAATGTAGAAAGTCTGAAAACAGTAGGAATTCCCAGTGTGACCCTCCTGACTGTCTTTTGAACCACACGGGAAAGCTATGCCTTTCCTGTTTCTCGTCGCACCGTGTGAAAATGCCTGTTTGAAGTGAGAACAGCTGCTACTGTATGTTAATGTCTGAGACCATCTTGACTGTCCTGTGACCACACGGGAAAGTTTGTCTTTCCTGTTTCTCGTCTCACCGGGTCAGTGGAGCTCGAGGGTCACATGCATTTACATTTGCTTTGTTTCAGTGTCTCCACCTTTAGGTAATCCCACCCTCTTTGAAATGTATAAATTAGAATGTAAGGTTCTTTTAAATCAGACTATCTTTGAGATGACTACAGCTACGCAATAAAGAATGTCTGCATGAAAGATACCTCAAGAGTCTCCTGGTCTGTTCCGTGGAAGAAGAAAAAACTTCACTACAGCACTGAAACGAATCGGTTACCTAACGTAACCTCGGTTCTCTCTAGTTGAGGGAACGAGTATTGCGTAAGCTAGCTTACGCTACGGGAAAGATTCATCTTTGCTGAGAAGTTGAAGCCAAAAAATTATTCCATAATTTTGTAATCATAGTCAACGCAGTCTCTTCTGAGGCAGACCATGAGCGGGCTAGCTAGCGGCTCATTGGTTCGCTCAGAGAGAATGCACGAACCTATGGGAGAGCGGCGCTGAGTCCGCGCCCAATGAGCGGACGGCGCTCGCTCACTGTGTCACAGCCCGCCAAAAGGGGCGTGGCTACAGTGTATAAAGGTCGCTCTCCCAGCTAGTTCGTCGATTCTGTAGCATGAAGCGAAACGCTAGTGGCGCAAGCACGGCCGGAGATGCAATACTCGTTCCCTCATCTAGAGAGAACCGAGGTTACGTTAGGTAACCGATTCGTTCTCTTACGAGAGGTTCTCTCGTATTGCGTAAGCTAGCTTACGCTACGGGAACACCTGGTCAACGCCGTGCGCGCTAAGTAACCACTAAGCATCCCAGGGGGGAACTCCGGGGGAATCTTTAAGTGGATAAAGATAATAAGGCGGCCAGCCTAGCGGCCGTTATCATCTAGTGCAAAACGCCCTAAGGCGGCCGGCAAAGCGGGCCGTGACGTGTAATGCATAAGCACATAGGGGAACACAAGGGGTGAGCCGGTGTGATGGAACTCCCGATAGTGCGGCTTTCTATAGGACAGCTGTACGTATTAGACCGCCAGAATTTTAGCCTGTAAGGCTGGAACTTCCAAGTTATAAAATCTGACAAAAGTGGAGGGGGAGGCCCATCCCGCAGCCACACAAATGTCGTGAATGGAAATTCCGCAGGACCATGCCCACGATGAGGCCATGCCTCTGGTGGAATGAGCCCTGATGCCCAGAGGGCAAGGCAGGTCTTTAGCGGCATAAGCAGAGGCAATCGCGTCTACTATCCACCTGGATAGAGTCTGTTTCGAGGCGGCTAAACCCTTGGTGCGGCCACCGAACGACACAAACAGCTGCTCTGAGCGTCTGAACGCGGCAACGCGTGTAGTGTACACTCTGAGAGCCCGAACCGGGCAGAGGCGGTCAGCGTCACGTTCGCTATCGGATGCAGGCAGCGCCGATAGAGAGATCACCTGCGCCCTGAAAGGGGTACCAATCGCTTTCGGAACATAACCGTGTCTAGGTTTTAGAATGACTATGGAGTCATTCGGTCCAAACTCCAGGCACGCGGCGCTCGAAGACAGCGCGTGAATGTCCCCCACACGTTTTACTGAGGCGAGTGCCGTCAGAAGAACGGTTTTTAACGAGAGGTATTTAAGCTCCACGGACTCAAGTGGTTCAAACGGTGGGGCTTTCAGAGCTTCTAGAACTATAGAAAGATCCCAGACCGGCACCGTAGGGGGGCGAGGGGGGTTTATCCTTCTGGCTCCCCTGAGGAAGCGGATGATTAGCTCGTCTTTGCCCAGAGACTGGGCGCGCCGGGGTTCAACGAACGCCGCGACGGCTGCCACGTAAACCTTAAGAGTGGATGGGGACCTGCCCTTATCCAGCATCTCCTGAAGGAACACGAGCAAAGACGAAACCTCGCACGTCCGTGGGTCCAAATTTTTGTCGGTGCACCATTTGGAGAACACAGACCATTTTCCAGCATAGAGCTTTCTGGTAGAATCCGCTCTGGCGTGTTTGATCGTGTTCAGAACCCCTTCTGGCAATTCGACGCGTAGTCGTTGGTCACCCATGCATGAAGCGCCCAGCGCTGTGGATGGAGATGCCAGATCGAGCCGCGGGCTTGAGTGAGGAGATCTGCTCTGATTGGAATGGGCCACGGGGCTGTCTGTGACAGCCGCGTTAGCTCCGGGAACCAAATCTGATTCTCCCAGCGCGGGGCTATGAGGAGCACCGAGTGGCGTGAGTCCCTGATTCTCTGAATGACCTGCGGTAGCAGAGAAATCGGGGGGAAAGCATAGAGCGGGCGGCGGGGCTAATCCTGGGCTAGCGCGTCCTCGCTCTTTGAGAAGAATATTGGGCAGTGAGCGTTCTCTTCTGACGCGAAAAGATCTATCTCCGCTCTGCCGAATAGGCGCCACAGCGTTTGGACTGTTTGAGTGTGCAGGGACTATTCTCCGGGGGAGACCAGGTTCCTGGACAGCATGTCTGGACCGTCGTTCAGATGGCCCGGTACGTGCGTCGCTCTGAGCGAGAGCAGGTGACTCTGGGACCACAATAGGATGCGGCGTGTCAGATGAAAGAGATTCTTGGATCTGACACCGCCCTGACGGTTGATGTATGATACCACGGCCATATTGTCGGAGCGAATCAGGACGTGGTGACCGTGTATGCGCGGGAGAAAAAACAGCAGCGCGTTCTCGACCGCGATCATTTCCAGACAGTTTATGTGTAGGGAACTCTCGTGGCTCGACCACTGGCCGGCGGCCGGTGAGCCCTCGCAAACCGCACCCCAACCCGAGTTGGATGCGTCTGTCGAGATGACTTTCCGGCGAGAAAAAGTCCCCATGGTAACGCCCCTCTGAAACCACTCAATTACTGACCATGGCTGCAGTGCAGTGATACATGTCTGAGTAATCTAGATCATCTGGCGGCCCGTCGTCCACTCGCGGTGGGATACGCGGCTCTTTAACCAGAGTTGAAGGGGGCGCATGTGCAGAAGACCCAGCTGTAGCACAGCGGAGGCTGAAGCCATATAACCCAGCATCCTCTGAAACGATTTCAGGGATGTATGGGTACCCATCTGAAAAGAGGCGGCTAGGCGCTGAACACGGCGCGCGCGCTGTGTGGATAAGCGAGCCGTCATAGTGACAGAGTTCAAATCTATTCCCAGGAACGAAATAGTTTGACTGGGCTGGAGAGAGCTCTTTGTCCAGTTGACAGAGAGTCCCAGCGCTTCCAGATGGTTGAGGAGAACTGTGCGGTGCGACAGAAGCTCCGTCTGGGAATCTGCTAGAATCAGCCAGTCGTCCAGATAATTCAGTATGCGCAGCCCCTGACTTCGCAGGGGGGCGAGCGCTGTATCCATGCACTTCGTGAACGTACGGGGTGCTAAGGATAGGCCGAACGGGAGAACGGCATACTAGTAAACTTGGCCCTCGAAGGCGAAACGTAGGAATGGCCTGTGATGAGGGTTTATCTGGATCTGAAAATAGGCGTCTTTCAGGTCTAGAGAGATGAACCAGTCCCCCTGGCGGACGTGCGCGAGGAGTTTCTTGACTGTGAGCATTTTGAACGGTCTCTTCATGAGCGCTTTGTTCAAAGCCCTGACATCTAAGATCGGCCTGAGGCCGCCGTCTTTCTTGGGAACCAGAAAATAACGGCCGTAAAACCCCGACTCGGTCATAGATGGCGGGACTCTCTCTATAGCGCCCTTCTGCAGTAGCTTGGCTATTTCTAAGCGAAGCGTGTTCATAGCAGCCGGGCTGACAGTGGATTCGAGCCGCACGCGCGAGCGTGGCAGGCGGCGACGAAACTGTAATCGATACCCATTCTTTATTATGCTTAAAACCCACGGGGAGATGCCGGGGATGGCTTCCCACGCTTCGTAGCATGCGGCTAGCGGTTGAATGCCGATTTCGCCCTGATTGCTGCACATAGCGGGCTGGACACTGGGTGTGGGCACGCTTATAATGTGGGTGGCAACGGGACTTACACTCAGAGAGGAGTTTATGGGCCGTGTGACAGAGCGGGCAGAGGGGGGACACGCGCACGGGCTCGTGGGCGTGCTTATGTTCTCTGCTACTGGAGCGGATAGCGCTCGCTCCGTGAGACTGGGCTCTGAGAGAGACCTTGGGCATATGGTGCTTGTGTGTGTACGTGAGCACATGCTTGTGGGCACATTTTTTACACTTGAGGCTTTTATGCTCTTTTTGTGAACTCTCTGGGTAGCCGTGAAAACGGCTTTTAGTCGCTCGCAAGCGGGCAGGGAAACCGGCTTGATTGTGGCGGTAAACTCTACTGTAGTCGGCGGTGAGACGGGGACTAACAGTGGGCGAAGCTTTGACGGCGGTCCGGCCGCAGCGGGAGAGAGCCGCCTTTTTCTCAGCTGTGCTAGGCAGACTTCTGTTGATCGGGCTTCATCGCGATCTTGGGTCGAGGCCCCCGGGGAGGAGGCTATCTGCGGCGGCTGTCAGAGCGAGAGCGAGGGCGGCCGCCCTGTCTACGCTGGGGCTGCTGAGCCTGCTGAGGCGGGCGCTGCTGTGGAGTTCTGGCAGGTGGCTCATGAGAGCGGCCAGCTGAAGAGCTAGCGCGGCGGGGCAGGAACAAGTTTATGGCCTGAGTCGCTTTCTGTACCTCGGAGAAGCGGTCAACGATGCCCGTGGCGGCAGATCCGAAGAGCCCGGTCGGAGAGATAGGCGTGTTGAGGAACACGGCACGTTCTGAATCTCCCATGTCGGTAAGCGTGAGCCATAAGTGTCTCTCAGCGACACAGAGGGCGGCCATGCATTTTCCAGGGCTTGTGCGGCGGCTTTAGTGGCGCGAAGGGAAAAGTCCGTAGCGCTTCTCAGATCCGAGAGGATGGGCGGGTTCCTACCGCTGCTCGCCATTTCGCACAAGATGTCGCTCTGGAGCACCTGGTGGACTGACATTGAATGCAGCGCTGCAGCGGCCTGTCCGGCGGCGGCATAGGCGCGGGCATGAAAGTTGGAGGTCGCTCTGCACGCTTTTGAAGGAAGCGTAGGGGAGGAATGCCATCTAGCAGAGGGCGGGCAAAGATGAGCGGCGACCGAGTCCTCGACGGGCGGCATGGCAGCATAACCCTTCGCGGCGGCTCCGTCCACTGAGCGCAGCGAAGCGGACACATCAGAGCGGTTACGGGCTGAGAGAGGGGCATTCCAGGACTTCGTGAGCTCATTGTGAAGCTGGAGGCAGGAATGGAGGCAGGAATGGTGCAGCCCGGCTACAGGCAGGGGCCGGGCGCCGGTGCAGGAACTTTCCGTCCAAGCGGTTCGGTGGTTGCTCGGGGGGAGGAGACCACTCGAGACCCAGGCGGTTGACGGCCTGTGAAAGGAGGCGCGTTAGTTCCTCCTTGATACCGGCGCGGGTCCCCGCAGACTCTCTCGTCGATGAGTCGATCGACGACCAATCCTCGCTGTCAGAAGCGTGCAGCGAACAGGAGTCCTTCTCATCCACGGTGTCGTCGGAGGCAACAGAGCGGCCACTTGGCGGCAACTGAATGTCCGGCTGGGGCGGAGAGGGAGAGCGGTCGGTGGGCGGCGGCGGCGGCCCACATGGATCCGCAGGGGGCTCCGGCGGCCTCTGGGAGCGGCGTTTCTTCTTCCGCGGCGAAGTGAGAGGCGGCGCGGGAGCGGTTTTGACGGCCTGCAGTCGAGCCCGCAGGGAGGACAGAGGCAGGTCCTCGCAGTGGTCGCATCCTCCGTTAGCGAGGGCGAGCTCTGCGTGATCCACTCCGAGACAGAGAACGCAGATGGGGTGGCGGTCTCCTTCTTCGAGTGAAGAGCGGCATGAGCCGCAGGAAATACGAGGCATCTTTAAAAAGACGCTCGGCTCTTTTAGGGAATGGAATAAAGGATACGCGTCGGATGGCGCTAGCTTGCTGGGCGGCTGAAGGTGGCAGACGGCCGGCTTCCTCAGACTCCGGAGCTCGCCAAAATGGTGCCTTCTCGACGACGGCGGCTTCTTCCCAGGACAGCGGATGCGTGTAGCTCGCTGAATGAAAAAGAATCGACGAACTAGCTGGGAGAGCGACCTTTATACACTGTAGCCACGCCCCTTTTGGCGGGCTGTGACGCAGTGAGCGAGCGCCGTCCGCTCATTGGGCGCGGACTCAGCGCCGCTCTCCCATAGGTTCGTGCATTCTCTCTGAGCGAACCAATGAGCCGCTAGCTAGCCCGCTCATGGTCTGCCTCAGAAGAGACTGCTTTGACAATGATTACAAAATTATGGAATAATTTTTTGGCTTCAACTTCTCAGCAAAGATGAATCTTTCCCGTAGCGTAAGCTAGCTTACGCAATACGAGAGAACCTCTCGTAAGAGAACACATGTTAGGTGTTTTCTTTTCACTGCAGAGAGGTTAGTTATTGCGTGTATATACATAACGAGAAACAAGTTAGATCTATCATTCAATGCAATGAAACACATCTTAGGTGTTTTCTTTTCATTGCACAGAGGTTAGTTATTGCATGCATGTGCATAACGAGGAACAAGTTAGATAGGTCATACAATGCAATGAAACACATCTTAGGTGTTTTCTTTTCATTGCACAGAAGTTAGTTATTGCGTGGATAGTTATAACGAGGAACAAGTTAGATATGTCATGCAACGCAATGAAACACGTCTTGGTTGTTTTCTTTTCATTACACAGAGGTTAGTTATTGCGTGCATATGCATAACGAGGGACAAGTTAGATATGTCATGCAATGCACTGAAACACATCTTAGGTGTTTTCTTTTCATTGCACAGAGGTTAGTTATTGCGTGCATGTGCATAACGAGGAACAAGTTAGATAGGTCATACAATGCAATGAAACACATCTTAGGTGTTTTCTTTTCATTGCACAGAAGTTAGTTATTGCGTGGATAGTTATAACGAGGAACAACTTAGATATGTCATGCAACGCAATGAAACAACACATCTTAGTTGTTTTCTTTTCAATGCACAGAGGTTAGTTATTGCGTGCATATGCATAACGAGGAACAAGTTAGATATGTCATGCAATGCACTGAAACACATCTTAGTTGTTTCTTTTCACTGCACAGAGGTTAGTTTTTGCGTGTATATGCATAACGAGAAACAAGTTAGATCTATCATGCAATGAAACACATCTTAATTGTTTTCTTTCATTGCACAGAGGTTAGTTAACGCGTGCATGTGCAATGCAATCCTAAAGCACAAGCATTGCAAATCTCTACGTTGCACAAAGGAACAATAACTTGTTGCATTGTAAAGCGATCGCTCTTGTGATGTTTTCTCGTCAAAACACAAATTAATTAGTTGTAGAATGGAAATGCATGGAAAAGCACGCGTGTTTTATCTTTTCTTTTCATTGCAAAGAAGAATAAGTTAGAAAATGTAAGCAATGAAACAACACACGTTATCCAGTTGCACCAAGGAAGGGTTTAGTTCTTGAATGCAATAAAGTGCATATTGCATATATGTTATTTTTGATGCACAACGTTCTTCATGCACAATCCACATCTCTTCATTGCACAAAGCAACGGGTGTTGTTTTATTGCAATGCATAAAATATCAAACTTGTTCCTCTTTGCAATGAAAAGAAAATGTATGCATGTGCTTTCGCATGCATTTCTATTTTACAAACTAGATTGTTTGTGCACAGATGAGAAAACATCACGTTATGCCTTTTCATTGCAACGAAGAACAAGTTAGATTGTTATGCAATCCAATGAAACATATTAGGTGTTTTCTTTCTCTGGCACAGAGAAACATGTTAGTTATTGCGTGCATATTCTTTAATGCACAACGTTAGACGTTAGATGTGTTTTCGTTGAAAAACGGAATGAATAAGTTATTGCATGCGTTGTAAGGAAACAGCTAATGGCAACGATTTCTCTTCATCACAGAAATGCAACAACTAGTGCAATTATTTCCCTTGTTACAAAACACATGCATTACACATCTCTTTGTTGCACAAAGGAACGAGTAAGTTATTGCATTGAACGACGGCTCAAGTGATGTTTTTTCGTCAGTGCACAAAAGAATTAGTAGTAGAATCCACGCGAAAGAGTCAAAGGGGTCTCAAAGGTTTTAATAAATATTAACTTATTGACTTTTGATGATTTATAAGCTATAGATAGGTTCCTTTATGTCCTAGTGAACATATTTCTGGCTCACGGGTACTTGATTTTAAGCCATAGAGAAGTCCATATGACCTATTGATCTAATTTCTGGTGTATGTTTCCTCAAAAGTTTTTAAATAATATAAACTGATAGACTCAATCTGATGTTATATACATAGGTTCCTTTTTGACCTACTGAACATATTTCTAGCCTATGGGTAATTGATCCTTCTCATGATGTTATTTCAGCCAGAAAGATATTTGACCTACTGAACATATTTCTGGCCCAAAAGTACTTGATCTTGAACTTTCCATACATACTCATTGGCTCCAATACACTCTTAAAAATAAAGGTTCTTCAAAGGTGCTTTGTTGGGTCATATGGTTCCATGAAGAACCTTTAACATCCAAGGAACCTTTCCATTGCACTAAAGGTTCTTTGTAGCACCAAGAGGTACTTCAGATTATAAAATGGTTCTTCACAATCTCATGTGACCTCATATTGTTGGAGTAAATTTGTGTTTCCCACATTTATTTATGGCAACGTATTTTCACATTTTGCATAGTTTATGATTACAGCATTTTTTTTTTACTAGATCTGAATGAAATGAGTTTGTAAACTTGTTTTTCCGCCTAAATAAAAGCTTGACTGCAGTTTCCGTCGAAATACAATAAATCATTACATGCTCACGTGCATATAGAAATTTGGACAAATCTAATTTAATTTTTCGGCGCCTTTTTTTTTTTTTTTTACAATATAGGGCTATCACTAACACAAATAATAATAATAATAATTAGTATAGTATTAAGACTGAGACAATTTAAAATGGGTTCGAGTCCCCATTACAGTTCAGGTAGGCCAACAAGTCAGTGAACAGATTTTTTCTATACACAGACTTTTTCTTTGTTTGTACACCGAATAGCCAGGAGCTCTTCACTGTTAGACCTTACCAGGTTTTTTTTACAGTAAAATACTGGCAACAGGCCAAATTCTGACACTATCATACCATTTTCCATTAAAACAGTAATATACCGTAGAAAACAAATCTAGCCTACAGGAATATACTGTGAATTAACAGCTCTCAAAGTCAACACTCAGAGACTGTGTTCCTAATCACACCCTATACCCTCATTCACTATTCCCTACATTAGTTCACTAATATAGTCCACTTGAATGAAAAGAAGTGAGTGAATTGAGACACTGATGAACACCTGATAAGCAGAATTACTGAAGGACAGAGAAACAAGAACTGAAAAAGAGAAACACAAGATCTACAACTGACTTCCAGCAACACAGAGTGTGAAAACTGTTTACAAACCAGTTTAACATTATTTATTTCATTCATGTATAAAAGTTCTTGTTGAGAATTAACAGAGATTTAATTAATAATAAAGTTTTTTGTCACCATAATGGAGATCAGTATTTGCTTTAGTAGGTCTCTTATCTCTGGACCTGTTACATTTATCTTTCTCTGACTGCTGTAACAGTGAGTTTTAAAACACATTTGTTGTAGCTAGAAAAAGTCAAGAGGAAGTTGATCTGGTGTTATTGGCTTTTGCGATAATATCAAAATCATTCTGGATATGTCTGATTTTCAGATCTTTCCTGTTTATACTATGTGAATATATGGGTATTTAATATGAAACTTATTATTATAAAACAAATCTGTGAATCTACAGCATGAAATCAATATGTTGGTTAATCATGTCTTCTAACTAATATTGTAATCATATAAAACATTTAAATAATATCCTGCATAAGTCAGACACACACAGACATCAACAATTATAATATTCATCTCAACAACGGTAACATTCAAAAGTTTCATGCAGCAGTGCATGCTGGGTTCCAGGATTGTATAAAACTCCCAGCATGCACTGCTGCATGAATAAAAAAAATTGCCACCATTGTTGAGATTAATGTGCTAAATTTTGATATCTTGGTGTTTCTACAAGACTGTAACGCTGCTTAATTGCTGTGGTTTCACGGTGGTGGTAATGTAACACTTTTGGTTGAGGATTAAACTCTGAATGCGTAAGAATTAGGGCTGACCTCAAGATTCAGTCAATGCTTCTCAACAACGGTGATGAGTAGAATATTCAAGTAGGAAAAGTAAATTACATCAATTCAGATCGTAATTTATTCAAACCGCAATGCATGATGGGAGCCATTAATGAGTTGTGATTGGTGGCAACAAGGATTAATTTTGTCACCACAATTGAGATACACAGGCTGATTATTGATATCTGTGTTCCTAAATGAAGATGAATAGAATTCATTTTTTAGATCAAGCATGATTATGTCATAACTAAATCAACACTATCAGATCACTGATGTCTTAATTGACTGCTATAAATCAATAGCAGCAGACAAACAAAATTTAAAGTGAAAGTAAAAGTGTCAAGAGCCCAACTAAAGCAAACACTGATCTCCATAACGGTGACTTACAATTTGTGATTTTGTCCTTCAGCGATTCTGCTTGTGATCATCAGGTGTCTTCAATAATGCTCAATCATCACTAAATTAATCACTTAATTATCTCATTAACTCTCTTGAGGGTTAATTTAACACTCATATCGTCCATTTGAAAGCAGGTGAAGGTGATTTACTACTAATCAAGGAACCGGCTTTACTGATTAGATGCGCATAACAATATCGTGCGATATATCACCCAGCCCTAGTAAGAATGAATTATTTTGTAAATGAGCAGACAGTATAAATCCTTACTAAACTGTGTGTCTGCACAAGTGTGACTTGCAAAAAAACAGCTCACAGCGTCAAAAGAAAATCTCATGTTACAGCATCAGCATACCAACTAAAGCAAACACTGATCTCTATGATGGTAACTTCAAACCAAACATTTTTAATTAAACATCTCAACAACATCTTCTATAGATGTATGACAGAAATAAAGCCATACTGGTTAATAATAAGTGTAATAATGTGTAATGGCTGAAGTCAGTTGTAGTTCTTGTGTTTCTCTATTTTCTGTTCTTGTTGTTCCTCTTTCCTTCAGTGATTCTGCTTGTTAACAGCAGGTGTTCATGCTCAACAATCTCTTACATATTCCCTTAATTATCTCACTGCAACACTGCATCAATGTTACTTTTACTCTTTGTAGTGTGGATTTTCCTGTGGGGTAGAAAGGGTTAACAGTGTAAGATAAAAAGACACTCCCACAAAATGTATTCTACCAGTAATAAACTATAAGTTATAAAACAGGTTTATACTGGCAACACTGTTGCCAGTAGTTTACTGTAAAATCTTGTTTTTTGGGTCACCGTTGTGCTGAAAAGTAGAGCCTGAGCTTCAGTCCAGGAGAAGATATACAAACATTGATGATACGCTGCATGTTGCTTTATTTAAAAGGCACTGTCTGCGTTAGTCGTAGAATCCGGTGGAAATATCTTTATTTACAAAAGTTCGTTTTTGTTGTTTCTAATTAAATAAGTTCACAATAATACCTTGCTCACATTATTAATGCATAATACATTTAGTTGATTCTTTTAAGTTTCTGCAAGTGAAGTTAGTTTACTCGAGTTTTAGTCCATTTTTACAGTAAATGCCAGTTATTTACTGTAAAAATGCACTAAAACTAATAAGTTGTATTTTTTTAGTTAACTCGTGCATTTCTACAGTAAATAACTGGCAACAGTGTTGCCAGTATTTTACTGTAAAAAAAACCTGGTAAGGTCTAACAGTGTTCATTTTGAACTCTCAAAGTGTTGATCAGATTGATTAATCTGGTTATAGGTTCTTTAAAGAACCTCTGAGAAGGGTTCTTTGCAGTACTGAAAAAGGTTCTTTGTGGCACTAAGAAAAAAATAGGTTCTTCAAGGAACCTTTCAGTGAAAGGTTCTTTGGGGAACCAAAAAAGGTTCTTCTATGGCATCACTGCGAAACCCCCTTTTTGGTTCTTCCTGGCACCTTTATTTTTTAGAGTGTAGATGCTTCCTAAGCCATGGAAAAGTCCTTATCTGACCTTTTGAACTAATTTCTGGTCAAAGGTTCCTCAAAAAGTTTAAAACGATATAAACTTATAGACTCCTTCTGATGTTATATTACATAGGTCAATTTTTGACATCCAGGAACACTTTTATGGCCCACGGGTACTTGATCTGTGGGTTAATATACCGAGAGATTTACATCTCATGATGTCATTTCAGCCAGACAAATATTTGACCTACTGAACATGTTTCTAGCCCAAAAGTACTTGATCTTGAACTTTCCAAACATACTCATAGACTCCAACAGATAAGCCATATCTGTTGCCATATCTGACCTATTGAACTCATTTCTGGTCAAAGATTCCTCAAAAGGTTTTAAACAATATAAACATATAGACTCCTGATGTTACATTAGCTATACATAGGTCAATTTTTGACCTCCAGAAACACATTTATGGTCCACGGGTATTTGATATTTGTGTTAATATACCGAGAGCTTTGCTTCTCATGATGTCATTTCAGCCAGAAAGATATTTGACCTACTGAACATATTTCTTGCCCAAAAGTACTTGACTTTGTACTTTCCATTCATACTCATAGACTCCAACAGATGCTTCCTAAGCCATAGAGAAGTCCATATCTGACATATTGAACTCATTTCTGGTCAAAGGTTCCTCAAAAAGTTTAAAACAATATAGACTTTTAGACTCCTTCTGATGTTATATTAGATATAGATAGGTCAATTTTGACCTCCAGGAACCCATTTATGGCACATTTCCAGAAGAAAATGTGAAGTGGAGCTTGAAGCGGCAAATCTCAGCACCCGGTTTCTAGGGTGTTCTGGGAGGTTGCTACAGTGTTCTGGGTGGTTGCTAGGTGGTTTTTTTAGGGTATTCTGGGTGGTTGCTATGGTGTTGCTATGCGGTTGCTAGGATATTCTGGGTGGTTGAGAAGGTGTTCTGGGTGGTTGCTAGGGTGTTGCCAGATGGTTGCTGGGCTGTTCTGGTTTGTTTCTAGGGTGGTCTGGGTGGTTGCTAGGCTGTTGCTTGGTGGTTGCTAGGGTGGTCTGGGTGGTTGGAGATTTACTTCTCATGATGTCATTTCAGCAGAAAAAATATTTTACCTACTGAACGTGTTTCTGGCCCAAAAGTACTTGATCTTGAACTTTCCATACATACTCATAGACTATGTAATATTACATTCTGATGTCACAGAGGTCAATTTTTGACCTCCATGAACACTTTTATGGCCCACGGGTACTTGATCTGTGGGTTAATATACCGAGAGATTTACATCTCATGATGTCATTTCAGCCAGACAAATATTTGACCTACTGAACAATTTTCTAGCCCAAAAGTACTTGATCTTGAACTTTCCAAACATACTCATAGACTCCAACAGATAAGCCTTAGAGAAGTCCATATCTGACCTATTGAACTCATTTCTGGTCAAAGATTCCTCAAAAGGTTTTAAACAATATAAACATATAGACTCCTGATGTTACATTAGCTATACATAGGTCAATTTTTGACCTCCAGAAACACATTTATGGTCCACGGGTATTTGATATTTGGGTTAATATACAGAGAGCTTTGCTTCTCATGATGTCATTTCAGCCAGAAAGATATTTGACCTACTGAACATATTTCTTGCCCAAAAGTACCTGACCTTGTACTTTCCATTCATACTCATAGATTCCAACAGATGCTTCCTAAGCCATAGAGAAGTCCATATCTGACATATTGAACTCATTTCTGGTCAAAGGTTCCTCAAAAAGTTTAAAACAATATAGACTTTTAGACTCCTTCTGATGTTATATTAGATATAGATAGGTCAATTTTGACCTCCAGGAACCCATTTATGGCACATTTCCAGAAGAAAATGTGAAGTGGAGCTTGAAGCGGCAAATCTCAGCACCCGGTTTCTAGGGTGTTCTGGGAGGTTGCTACAGTGTTCTGGGTGGTTGCTAGGTGTTTTTTTTAGGGTATTCTGGGTGGTTGCTATGGTGTTGCTATGCGGTTGCTAGGGTATTCTGGGTGGTGTTCTGGGTGGTTGCTAGGGTGTTTCCAGGCGTTTGCTGGGGTGTTCTGGGTGGTTGCTAGGGTGTTGCCAGATGGTTGCTGGGGTGTTCTGGTTTGTTTCTAGGGTCTTGGTGGTTGCTAGGCTGTTGCTTGGTGGTTGTTAGGGTGTTCTGGTTGGTTGGAGCTGACATATTGAACTCATTTCTGGTCAAAGGTTCTTCAAAAAATGTAAAACAATATAAACTTTTAGACTCCTTCTGATGTTATATTAGATATACATAGGTCAATTTTGACCTCCAGGAACACATTTATGGCACATTTCCAGAAGAAAATGTGAAGTGGAGCTTGAAGCGGCAAATCTCAGAACCTGGTTGCTAGGGTGTACTGGGAGGTTGCTACGGTGTTCTGGGTGGTTGCTAGCTGTTTTTTTAGGGTATTCTGGGTGGTTGGTATGGTGTTGCTATGCGGTTGCTAGGGTATTCTGGGTGGTTGTGAAGGTGTTCTGGGTGGTTGCTAGGGTGTTGCCAGATGGTTGCTGTGCTGTTCTGGTTTGTTTCTATGGTGTTTTGGGTGGTTGCTAGGCTGTTGCTTGGTGGTTGCTAGGGTGTTCTGGTTGGTTGGAGATTTACTTCTCATGATGTCATTTCAGCAAGAAAAATATTTTACCTACTGAATGTGTTTCTGGCCCAAAAGTACTTGATCTTGAACTTTCCATACATACTCATAGACTATATAATTTTACAGTCTGATGTCACAGAGGTCAATTTTTGACCTCCATGAACACTTTTATGGCCCACGGGTACTTGATCTGTGGGTTAATATACCGAGAGATTTACATCTCATGATGTCATTTCAGCCAGACAAATATTTGACCTACTGAACATGTTTCTGGCCCACAAGTACTTGATCTTGAACTTTCCATACATACTCATAGACTCCAACAGATGCTTCCTAAGCCATAGAGAAGTCCATATCTGACCTATTGAACTCATTTCTGGTCAAAGGATCCTCAAAAGGTTTTAAACAATATAAACTTTTAGGCTCCTTCTGATGTTATAGTCAGAAGGAGTCTGACTATAACATCAGATAAAATAGATACATAGATAACTATAACATCGGATAAAATAGATACATAGAGACATTTTTGACCTCCAGGAACACATTTATGGCATATTTCCAGAAGAAAATGTGAAGTGGCGCTTGAAGCGGTAAATCTCACCACCCCGTTGCTAGGGTATTCTGGGTTGTTGCTACGGTGTTCTGGGTGGTTGCTAGGTGTTTTTTTAGGGTATTCTGGGTGGTTGCTAGGGTGTTGCTAGCTGGTTGCTGGGGTGTTCTGGGTTGTTGCTAGGGTGTTGCTAGGTGGTTGCTAGGGTGTTCTGGTTGATTGGAGATTTACTTCTCATGATGTCATTTAAGGCAGAAAAATATTTTACCAACTGAACATGTTTCTGTCCCAAAAGTTCTTGATCTTGAACTTTCCATACAGACTCATAGACTCCAATAGATGCTTCCTAAGCCATAGAAAAGTCCATATCTGAGCTATTGACCTATTGAACTCACAAAAGTTCCTCAAAATAGTTTAAAACAATATAAACTTATAGATTCCTTCTGATGTTATATTAGCTATACATAGCTCAATTTTTGAGCACCAGGAACACATTTATGGCACATTTCCAGAAGAAAATGTGAAGTTGAGCCTGAAGTGGCAAATCTCACCACCCGGTTGCTAGGGTGTTCTGGGTGGTTGCTAGGTGGTTGTTAGGGTATTCTGGTGATTGCTATGGTGTTTTTATGTGGTTGCTAGGGTATTCTGGGTGGTTGCTAAGGTGCTAATGTTGCTAGGTGGTTGCTGGGGTGTTCTTGTTTGTTGGTGGGGGGTTCTGGGTGGTTGCTAGGGTGTTGCTAGGGTGTTTTAGGTCATTACTATGGTATACTGGGTTGTTGCTATGGTGTTACCAGGTGGTTGGTAGTGTTCACATATGGTTACTATAGAGTTTCTATAATGTTTTTGGCATGGTTTAGCTCTCAACTAAACGATTATTTTATTACATTTCATGTTTATATTGTTTGAAACCTTTTGAGGACACTTTTGCCATAACAATATAAACTTATAGTTCCCTATCGAGGGAACTCAAACTGCGTCCAAGTGACACTTTGGGGGAACGCCCCTCAGCGTAGCGTCTCTGAAGCATGAATGAAACTAAGCCAATCTCCGATTGGATCAACGTGATGACGTGATGTGTGACGACACATAGGCGGAAGCATATATAAGGAACCGGCACACACAACATGTCAGCTTTCTGTTCTTCAGCTAAGCGCTCTCTGTGACTGTCAGTCTTATTTATTGTTTGTCTGTCTAAGCATATCTCCCTAAAATCTAAATAATGGCGAGTGTGAATTTCAGGCGGTGTGTGCACCCTTGCCCTCGCTACATCACGGGCGGGGACACACACCAACTGTGTACACATTGTCTGGGAATGCAGCAATGAAGAGGGTCAGCCTCGTGAGCCCCGTGGTGCGGGACCCGCGTCCGCCGAGGCGGCGCGGCGACGCTCTTCATGGGGCTCGCAAATGGATCTGTCTGGGGATCCCGAGGCTGCTGAGGCACCTTCTCGGGATTCATCGGACAGTTCCGATGCCCTCGAGCCTCGCGCAGAAGCCCGCTCGGCGGCTTCTTCTGCGCGAGTCGAGGATCCGATGCTTGAGCTGTCTGCTTCCGAGGAGGTGGACGTGCTCAGCATCGAAGGGGGCGGGGACTTCGGGATGACTCGCCACCCCCGTGTGTCCCCGCATATGAGGAGCTGGTAGAGGTTGTTTCCCGTGCAGTGGCTCATTTAAAGATCGATTGGCCACAAGAAAAGCAGGAAGTGCAAGTTAAAAGCAAATTAGATGAGCGCTTCCTGCAGCACAGGGAACAACCTCATCATCGGGGCTTACCGTTTTTTCCCGATTTGCATACTGAGGTGTGTAAATCGTGGAAGAAACCCCATTCTTCTCGTGTTTCCAATCCCACTATATTAAAATATAGTAATATCATGGGGGCACGAGAGAATGGTTATGGGATGATGCCGCGGGTTGAACAGCCTTTGGCTAATTATTTATCACCTGAGTCGGCATCATCCTTTAAAGCCCCGGTGCTGCCCACCAAGCCATGCAGAGAAACATCTTCACTGGTGGGCAGGGCATATATGGCTGCGGGTCGGGCTGGTGCGAGTCTTCACACCATGGCGCTTCTCCAAGCGTACCAGGCCGACCTTCTTAAGGATATTGATGAGGGCGAGGGACCAACTCCGGAGGATGTGGCGGAGTTGAGGAAGGTCGCTGATTTGTCTCTCCGAGTCACCAAAGAGACGGCCCGCGCTGTCGGTCGCCCATGGCGGCAATGGTGGTCTCGGAGAGACATTTATGGTTAAATCTGACGGGCATCAGGGAGAAAGACAGGGCTTTCCTCCTTGATGCCCCGATTTCGCCTTCTGGCCTGTTCGGCGACGCTGTTAATACCGTTGTCGACAGGTTTCAGGAGGCGAAAAATCAATCAGCGGCCTTCAAACAATTTCTCCCTCGTCGCTCAGTATCCGGAAGTCTGCCCCCAGTGGGCAGTCGCAGCCTCAGCCAGGTACCAGCTCCTCCACCTACAGGCAGGTTCAGAGAGAGAGCGTCGCGTCTAGAGCCCCCCCTCAAGGAGCTTGGGGGCATAGACGGCGCTCTCAATCTAAGCCGCAAGCCAAGCAGGGCGACCTGAGGGCCGTCCTGCAGGCTAAGAAAACATCTAAGAGGTCCTAGCAGTGCTAGGATCTCTGCGGGCGGCCCCACCCGTGATGGAGCGACTGAGGTCGTCTCCCTCGCGGAGCCCGCAGGAAATCGATGTTGTTCTCCCGCCGTCAAGTACGTTTCGGGACGCATCGGTTTCCAGCGATCGCAAGCTGCTTTGTCCGCCCCACGAGCCTGCGGACGGGCAGCGATTGCGTTCGCCCATCGAGAATCGTTTTCGGTCCAGTCCTGCCGGAGATTCGTTTCAGGCGGTCGAGAACGAATCCCGATTAATACCCGAAACCAGGCTCGAGAGCCTGGTTCCCTTGGCGAAATATTTCGATGCATGGAAAAATCTAGCGAATATTTCCCCGTGGGCGCTGCGCACGATACAATACGGGTACAGGCTGCAGTTCGGGTTCCACCCACCCAGATTCAACGGGGTGGTCTGGACTGTAGTCAACCCGACGCAGGGTCGGGTATTGGAACAGGAAGTAAACTCCCTGCTGGCAAAGGGGGCCATAGAGCATATTCCTCCACTAGACAGGGAGTCCGGGTTTTACAGCCGCTACTTTATAGTTCCCAAAAAAGATGGGGGGTTGCGTCCGATCATAGATCTCAGATATCTGAACCGCTCTCTGAGGAGATTCAGGTTCAAGATGCTCACTATTCCCATGATCGTGAGTCAGATCCAATCCGAGGATTGGTTCGTCACGATAGATCTGAAGGACGCATACTTTCATATATCCATCCTTCCATCCCACAGGAAGTTCCTGAGGTTCGCTTTCGGGGGCGAAGCGTACCAATATCGGGTTCTTCCATTCGGCCTAGCTCTCTCTCCCCGCACATTCACCAAATGTATGGATGTAGCTCTAGCACCTCTGAGGCTCCAGGGCATCAGGGTGCTCAACTATATAGACGACTGGCAGTCTCAAGAGCTGGCGGTTCAGCATCGAGATGTTGTTCTTGCCCACATCCAGAAACTGGGGTTGAGACTAAACACGAAGAAGAGCGTGTTGATACCAGCCCAAAGGACTACGTTCCTGGGAGTGGTATGGGATTCGGTCGTAATGCGGGCACGATTGTCGCCTGCGCGAGTCGAGTCCATTCTGGCCACAGTGGCTGGGATAAAGCTAGGCCAAGCCGTCACTGTCAAGCATTTCCAGAGAGTGCTGGGACTCATGGCAGCAGCGTCCAACATCATTCCATTTGGCCTGCTGCACATGAGGGCCCTCCAGTGGTGGTTAAAAACCAAGGGGTTCTCCCCGAGGGGAAACCCGTTCCGCACAATCAGAGTTACGCGCAGATGCCTTCGTTCTCTGGTTATGTGGAAGAAAGCTTGGTTCTTGTCCCAAGGTCCAGTGTTGGGAGCGCCATGTCGCCGGAAAACCGTTTCGACAGACGCTTCCCTCACGGGCTGGGGCGCGGTCATGGACGGCCGCTTCACGACAGGCCTATGGCGGGACCATCATTCCTCCTGGCACATAAACTGCCTGGAAATGTTGGCGGTCTCCCGGGCTCTGAGGAGCTTCCTGCCGGACCTCAGAGGTCATCACGTCCTCGTGAGGTCAGACAGCATGTCAGTGGTGGCCTATATAAACCATCAGGGGGGCCTGAGGTCTCGCCCTCTATGCAGACTGGCGCATCAGATCCTCCTGTGGTCCCAGGGGAAACTGTTGTCTCTGAGAGCAACATACATCCCGGGAAGTCTAAATCAGGGAGCAGACGTCCTGTCGAGACAGGGGCTGAGGCCCGGGGATTGGAGACTTCACCCCGAGGTGGTGGAGTCGATATGTCAGAGGTTCGGCCCTGTGGAAGTGGACCTGTTTGCGTCTCGAGAGACGACCCACTGTCCGCTGTGGTTTTCCCTCACCCCTCCAGCCCCACTGGGGCTGGATGCTATGGTGCAGACGTGGCCGAGGCTGCGTCTGTATGCATTTCCCCCGATCGCTCTGCTCCCGGGAGTTCTGGAAAGGGTCCGTCGCGACGGGATCAGTCTACTGTTGGTAGCCCCGTTGTGGCCGGCCCGAGTATGGTTCTCGGACATAATATTGCTCCTAGACGGCCCTCCGTGGGAGATTCCCCTCAGGAGGGACCTGCTGACACAGGCGGGGGGCTCAATATTTCACCCTCGGCCGGAGTTATGGAAACTGTGGGTCTGGCCCCTGAGGGGGCACAGTACCTAGAGGCCGGCCTGTCAGCTGGAGTAGTGGAGACCATACTCAGCTCTAGAGCTCCCTCCACGAGGAAACTGTATGGTTTAAAGTGGAATGTGTTTATTGATTGGTGTAGGAGGCGTGAGGTTGACCCAGTTAACTGCCCAGTGGCTTCAGTGCTGGAGTTCCTCCAAGATCGCTTCTCCTCTGGTCTTACCCCGTCCACGCTCAAGGTGTACGTGGCTGCCATTGCGGCTTTCCACGCTCCGTTGGGTGATGGGTCTCTGGGGAGACACCAATTGATCGTACGTTTCCTCCGTGGAGCTTGGAGGATGAGACCTGCGGCTCGTACCAGGGTTCCCTCTTGGGACCTGGCAGTAGTTCTAGAAGGATTGGCTGAGGCCCCCTTCGAGCCACTGGAGTCGGCTGAGGCCAAGAACCTAACGCTGAAGGTCGCTTTTCTGTTGGCCATCACTTCTCTGAGGAGGGTGGGAGATCTTCAGGCGCTCTCCATATCTAACGAGTGCCTGGAGTTTGCTCCAGGCAACATTAAGGCCATCCTTCACCCTAGGCCTGGCTATCTGCCTAAGGTGCCATCTAATGTGGCACGGCCTACGGTTCTGCAGGCATTTCATCCCCCACCTCACCTGACGGCGGATGAGGAGAGACTTCATAGGCTCTGCCCTGTCAGAGCACTAGGGATATATATTCAGAGGTCCTCTTCATGGCGGAAGGCGGACCAGTTGCTGGTATGTTTCGGGTCGCCCAAAAAGGGGTTCCGGCCTCAAAACAAACCATCAGCAACTGGATTGTCAATGCGATTTCCACAGCTTATCAGGTGCGCGGTATGCCTTCACCTTTGGCTGTGAGGGCCCATTCCACTAGAGGCATAGCATCCTCTAGGGCCCTTCTCGCAGGGGCCCCCATCCAGGAAGTCTGCGATGCAGCTGGATGGGCTACCCCCATACCTTCATTAGGTTTTACAGCTTAGACATTCCGTCGACACCCGGCTCTCTTTTGTGCTCGCGTCTGAGTGTGCCTGTGAGCAGCTTCACACCAGGACAGGCGGGCGCGTTGTGGCGTAGTGGGTACTCGTTCCCCCAAAGTGTCACTTGGACGCAGTTTGAGTTCCC
>NW_024121326.1:47303-61439 GCF_016745375.1 Pimephales promelas
GCACTGAAAACACATCTTAGTTATTTTCTTTTCATTGCACAGAGTTTAGTTATTGCGTGCATATGCATAACGAGGAACAAGTTAGATATGTCGTCATGCAATGCAATGAAATACATCTTAGGTGTTTTCTTTTCATTGCACAGAGGTTAGTTATTGCGTGCATATGCGTAACTAGTAAAAAATTAGATATTTCATGCAATGCACTGAAACACATCTTAGGTGTTTTCTTTTCACTTCACAGATGTTAGTTATTGCGTGCATATGCATAACGAGGAACAAGTTAGATATGTCATGCAATGCACTGAAACACATCTTAGGTGTTTTCTTTTCATTGCCCAGGGGTTAGTTTATTGCGTGCATATGCATAACGAGGAACAAGTTAGATATATCATGCAATGCACTGAAACACATGTTAGTTGTTTTCTTTTCATTGCACAGAGGTTAGTTATTGCATGAATAGTTATAACGAGGAACATTTTAGATCATGCAATGCAATGAAACACATCTTAGTTGTTTTCTTTTCATTGCACAGAGGTTAGTTATTGCGTGAATAGTTATAACGAGGAACATTTTAGATCATGCAATGCACTGAAACACATCTTAGGTGTTTTCTTTTCACTGCACAGAGGTCAGTTATTGCGTGCATATGCATAACGAGGAACAATTTAGATATGTCATGCAATGCGATGAAACACATCTTAGGTGTTTTCTTTTCACTGCACAGAGGTTAGTTATTGCGTGCATATGCATAACGAGTAACAAGTTTGTTATGTCATGCAATGCACTGGAACACATCTTAGGTGTTTCTTTTCACTGCACAGAGGTTAGTTATTGCGTGCATATGCATAATGAGAAACAAGTTAGATATGTCATGCAATGCAATGAAACACATCTTAGGTGTTTTCTTTTCATTGGACAGAGGGTAGTTATTGCGTGCATAAGCATAACGAGGCACAAGTTAGATAGGTCATACAATGCAATGAAGCACATCTTAGGTGTTTTCTTTTCATTGCACAGACGTTAGTTATTGCGTGGATAGTTATAACAAGGAACAAGTTAGATCATGCAATGCAATGAAACACATCTTAGTTATTTTCTTTTCATTGCACAGAGTTTAGTTATTGCGTGCATAAGCATAACGAGGAACAAGTTAGATATGTCATGCAATGCAATGAAATACATCTTAGGTGTTTTCTTTTCATTGCACAGAGGTCAGTTATTGCGTGCATATGCATAACGAGGAACAAGTTAGATATGCCATGCAATGCAATGAAACACATCTTAGGTGTTTTCTTTTCATTGCACAGAGGTTAGTTATTGCGTGCATATGCACAACGAGAAACAAGTTAGATATGTCATGCAGTGCGATGAAACACATCTTAGGTGTTTTCTTTTCATTGCACAGAGGTTAGTTATTGCGTGCATATGCATAACGAGGAACACAACAAGTTAGATATTTCATGCAATGCACTGAAACACATCTTAGGTGTTTTCTTTTCACTGCACAGGGGTTAGTTATTGCGTGCATACACTGTCCGAAAAAAAGGTACAAAAGCTGTCACTGGGGCGGTACCTTTTCAAAAAGTTACACTTTTGTACCTAAAGGGTGCATATATTGCAATGCAAATATGTACCATGAAGGTAATATGCCTTTAGGTACAAAAGTGTACCTTTTGAAAAGGTACCGCCCCAGTGACAGCTTTCGTACCTTTTTTTCTGAGTGTATGCATAACGAGGAACAAGTTAGATTATGTCATGCAATGCAATGAAACACATGTTATATGTTTTCTTTTCACTGCACAGAGGTTAGTTATGCATAACGAGGAGCAAGTTAGATATATCATGCAATGCACTGAAACACATGTTAGGTGTTTTCTTTTCATTGCACAGAGGTTAGTTATTGCGTGCATGTGCACGCAAATCTCTTCGTTGCACAAAGGAACAAGTTAGTGTATGCATTGTAAAGCGATCACTCTTGTGATGTTTTCTCGTCAAAATACAAATTAATTAGTTGTAGAATGGAAATGCATGAAATGCACGCCTGTTTTATCTTTTCTTTTCAATCCAAAGAAGAGTTAGAAAATATAAGCATTGCAATGAAACAACACACGTTATCCAGTCAAAGCACTAAGGAAGGGTTTAGTTCTTGAATGCAATAAAGTGCATATTACGTATATGGTATTTTTGATGCACAACGTTCTTCATGCACAATCCACATCTCTTCATTACACAAAGCAACGGGTGTTGTTTTACAGTTTTTTTCAATTGTTTACACGCAATTTTGAAAACCGGGTTCTTTTTTTCAAAATATAATGACAATTATCCAAACACCACACTCAATTTGCATAATTCCTAGATTGTTTGCAAAATGACACACTTCTGTCAAAACATACACACTTCAGTCAAAAGATATACACATATTTGTGAAAATACTATTAGTTTTTATTTAACCAACACAATCCTCAATGATCAGACACTATTGCACCCAGTTTCACACTGCTGTGATAAATAGCATGTGCTAGATTTTTTGGCCAGACATTGTAAGGAATAATTGAAAAAAAGATGAAAATGAAAAAAAAAAAAAAAAGTGACAAACTCAACATTCTGATTAGTTTGAGATATAGGGAGATTGTACACGAATATATAAACGTAACAAGCACTGCACAACACTGATGCTGCAGACTGAATATTTCAAGTATTTATTACAATACTTACAGTATTTCTTAGCATAATCAGTTACAGCAATTAACCAAAAATGAAATCAATGAAACAAATAATATCTGTAAACAAATTACAATTACTCCATGAAGTACATACTTGACTCTGAACTAATGTAAAAGTGTCAAGAATATTGTAACTATTCAGTTACAGTATCAACCAGAGATTTGGTTGATCTCTTTGTCCAGCTTCCATCAGTGTCAGTCCATGGTTGATAACATGGTCAATAAGTGTTGCACGGATTTCTTGAGTCAAATTTGGTCCTCGTCTTCTTTGTTCAGGTTCTATCAACTCTTCAAGTCATTCTCTATCTCTACATCTACCTAGGCCTCTTTCTCTATCTCCTTCTTTTCCTCTTCTTCTATACCTCTTTCTCCTGTTCTTCATCCTCTACCCCTTTCTCCTCATCCTCTTCCTCCTTCTCGTCCTCCTCCTTCATGTCCTCTTTGAGCTCCCCCTCTTACAGTTTTTGCCCATTGCTATAACACATTTTGCAAAATTTCGCTCATTGTGCCAAAACTCTACACACAAGTAAACGTGACACAACACTGGGAAATATACCATTCGCATCTGTGTCAAATTGAAACTCTTCGATCAAAACCTAACATTCCTTTGTCAAAATGTAACTCTGATAACAAAATGACACATACTTGCACCTTATGCTAACACTTTCAGATCAGAGGGAACACACTAGTCTACTTTATATAAAACACTGCCGTCTTTGATTTTGACTGTTTATTCAGAAGGCATATTTTCAGGAGGCACATTTTCAAACAACCAAAAAAGCAAACAGGCCTACTCAATATTGTACATAGCACTGTACATTGCAGTAAGATAAATTCAGATAAAGCAAAAAAAAAAAAAAAATATATATATATATAATAATAATAAAAAAAAACACTATATATATTTTACATACATTATGGAGAGCATCTAGAAATGTGAGTATATGTTGGCTATTGTATGCACTATAGCATCTATTACTGCACTATAGTGCTACACATACCCTAAACGAACCCTCACCCCATCACACAGGTACCTGTGTAGCTCTCCAAATGGATCCATGTGGTCCTGATATGGTACATATTCAGCTGGTACTGGATTTCACCAATACTGTATTGTACATGTAAAGGACAGTTACACTTATCCATATATAAGTCCTTTGACCCTGTCACTGTTCCTCTCAAATGGGACTCTGTAGAGCTGCTTCATGGTGATGCTGTGTTTCCCCAAGATGCATCTGATGGTGATCCTCACATGGTTTATGTTGTTGAACACTATTCTGTCTGCGAGTATTTTCTGGTGGAGACGGATGGCATTGTCTGCCCTCACTAGGTCCACAATGGCGAGTTCCTTTTGTTGTGTGAACAGTCATTGGCGTCCTCTCCCAAAAGGTCTTCTAGTCATTGATGTGATATACACTACAGTGCTGTAAATACCATCTGAGTGGAGTAGAAGGTAGAGAGGTGAAGACATACCTGTTTTCTAGTCGGAATGTTATAGATGTGGTTAAGAATGTTATAGTGAAGCGGCTTACTGTAAATGTGGCTGGACTCTCTGCCCAGCCTCCCTCATCGTCAGGCCGTTGATTACATTGTCCACCAAAGTTGCTCTTACAATATATCATCAGAGTCCGTGCATGTCCTCTTCGACCTTGACCTCCTCCTCCTCCTCCTCTTCCTCTTGCTCTCCCTCCCTCTATCCATGCTTGCAAAGTTCTTCAAATGGCTAAACTGAGGGCTTTTTGTAGTTGGCTGATTGGTGTTCAGTTTTGCAATAAAGTGCCTTCGGATGTGTATTTGAGTGGTTGCAATAACCCAATGTGTTTTGTATTTTGAATACAAGTGTTTTCCAAATGGCACCCTGAGATTTCTCTTTTGAACAAAGTGTCTTATGTATGAAATAGAGTGTAGTATGAAGAACCAAGTGTGTTGCATAAAGGAGTAAGTGTGTTGCAGAATTGCAACTAGAGTGCAAAGCAACGCTTTTGTTTAAAGTATGGGTACATGTGTTTGAGGCATGGTAACAAAAGCTTCAAGTTGTGTTACTTTAGTCTAAGGATGGGTCTATAGTGTTCAAGCAATGGGCAAAAACTGTATTCTCACTCTTCTTCTTCTTCTTCTTCTTCTTCTAGATCCTTCTTTTTTTGTTGAAGACTCACCTGCTGCCTTTTATAGCACACCTGAGTGCTGCGTTTTCAAATTAGCACATCTGTGCTTCCACACCTGGTGGATGTGAATATCCAATTCGTTCATTAGTGTGGTCAATGGCAAACTGGGGCTTTGTAATGACAAGGAAGTAACCTCACAATCCTCATCTGTGTCTATGGTATGAAAATGTGTGTAGAGTTTTACAAATCACTGTGTGTAATGTTTTGCAAAAAGGGTGAAGCTGACAATGTGCTTACAATTGTGCAAATCTAGGCCGGTGTTTTGCTCCTTGAGTGTAAGGTTTGCTAATAGTGGGAAAGTTTTAATTTTAAGCAATTGAAAAAAACTGTAACTATAAAATGATGCAACTTTGTTAAGATATTTTCTTTGTTTTATTCTGTTGGCAAGGCTCCGAAATTTTTATTTTTACTATTTTTTTTTTTTTTTTTACCAGATGGTGCCAGTTGTCCAGGTTTGGCCTATAAGACAAATATTGCTTTATTCCTGTTTTCTGCTTATTACAGTTTTTTTTTCTGAATGCTTAAGCGCTAATCGTGTGATTCTTGTAGCACAATTTCTAAAACCATTAATACGTATAGCAAAACCACTCACTGAGGTTGCAAAACTAAGAGCACAAAAACTGCTTTGCACTCAGTTTGCAATTTTGTAACACACACTTTGCAAAACTGTAGGCAGAATTCACTGCACAACACTCTTTTTGCAGAACTTTAAACACAACTCAATGCTTACACTCAATTACCAAATTTCCAACACACTTCTAGCAAAATTATACACATGTATGGCTATCATTAACGCTATTTTGCCAACTGTCTGGCTCACTTTCATATGTGAAAACTGTTTTAGAAAATGAGTTCACTTTGCAATCAGCCTAAGCACTACAAATAAGCCACAGATAAGCTGTCTGTGTGGAGTACAATGGAAGGAGCAGTAAGAGTGAGAAGAGTGAGAATCAGAGGAGGCTGAGGGAGAGGATGTGGAGGTGAAGAAGTTGGAGGAAGGAGCTAGAAAAACAAAGAGGCAGAGGGAGAGGATGTGGAGTTGAAGAGCATACCCGATATGTCATCATATGGGACAATCCGCAACTGGTTTACAGACCACACATTCTTCATGGCACTCAACCTCCCTCCATACTCTCCATTCTTACGTACAGTAAATCCCAATGAGGAGTTCTGGAAAGTGTACGACCGTCATCCTCATCAACAGGTAGCCCTTTTCCAGGCAATGGAGGAGGCATGTGGAGATATTGACCAGGCATCATGTCAGGCCTGGATACGGCATTCAAGGACATATTTTCCCCGGTGCCTTGGACCGGAGGATATTGCATGCGATGTGGACGGAATTTTGCGGCCGAACCCAGAAAGACGACATGATGTAGGCTGATTTTTTTATTTTTTTTTGTAAAATTACTATTTTGTGTTCTGACTTTGTCTTGGTTTTTATGAGTGTGAATAAACACCAATACTTGAAGTTTGTATCCTTGTATGTTTACATGACACTATGACAAAAGTATGACCTCAAATTGACATCTGTACACAGAGACAGCAAAAGCCAGATGTGTTTTGTATTCATACCATCAGTGTGTAGTTGGCACATTGTGTGCTTAGTAGTTGATGGCTTGTGTTTACTGTTTGATACGAAAACACAATTTTTCCGAAGGTGTTTAGAGTTAATCTAGCTGTGTTTGCTTTTGCAAGAGAACTACAATGTTTTGACAATTGGGTGAAAGGTTTTCTTATTTGTGTGTAGAGTTTTGCAAAACTAGCCAATAGTTACAAAAAATGTGCTTAAGCAATCAGAAAAAACTGTAACAATAATTGTGTGGGTGGATGTCAGAGTGTGGTTTGTATGTGTGTCATAGATTTTTTGTGTGTGTATATGTGTTTGTGTACTTGTAATATTTGAGAGAGAAAAACTCATTTGCAAATCTGCACCAGTGGAGTTTTGCTGGCACCCAATGGGGAAAATCTGTTACTGCACCCAAACAAACTCTTACCGAAAGCTAATTTTTTTTTGAGATAGGCCCATCCAACTCAAATTTGGAACACAACCTATTCAGATGCATGGTTTTGATTTTGGAAGGAAGGAAGGAAGGAAATTATTTATTTGAAACAGGGACAATGCACAATAAACATTAAACTTGTTAAAACAAGAGAATATGTCTTGGGCCAGGTTGTAGCAACATTTGCTAATTTCCACCTGTAGTCCCTGGGCAGGTATAACAAATTAAAATTAAGTTTAAAATTGCACATGATTCTGAAAACACATGATTATGATACAGGTATACAGGTAGCAATAATGACATAGGGAGACCATCAGCCCAACAGCATCTTACAGTAAACACACTATAGCACAATCCCAACAATACACACACACACACACACACACACACACACACACACACACACACGCGCACACACACACACACACACACACACACACACACACACACACACACACACACACACACACACACACACACACACACACACACACACACACACACACACACACACACACACACACACACACACACACACACACACACACACACACACACACACACACAATCTTAACAATGTGTGCAAACTTGCTTACTTAGCAACCAACTCTTTAACAAACCCGAAAATGTGTTAAAATCTGTGCATAAAATAAGTTCCGTGGGGAGCGTATTCCACTGACTCATAGAGATGTTTGAGAAAGAGGAGCTCCCAAATTTAGTTTTACGGTGAGGGAGGTTACACTCCCCTCTTGTGACACTTCTAGTTAATCGCTCTGTTTTTTCAGAGCAAAGTGTTATACATTTTTTCAGAGGGGGAGCAGTAGCACTATAAATGATTTTATGTATCAAAGACACATTGGAGTGTTTTATTAAATTATTTAGACTAAGTAACTCATATTTGAGCAATATATTACAGTGATGATAATGACGAGTTTTTTTTTTACAGTTTTAGATTTTTTACAGTTTTACAATTTTCTTGCAGTTTTAGAGTTCAACCTGATTTATAAAAAATATATATTTATAAAATATATATTTTATAAATCACATTTTTTTTAATAAATAATTTTCATAAACTTATACCTATATAACTTTTTTTTGGATTTACTTATTATTTTAATTAAGCTTTAGTTTACTTCAGCAATTATCTGCCATGGGTCTTCTTTAAAATGATACCAACTTAAGTCTGTGCTCCAAGCTTCACATATTTATGACAGTTTTTTGACACGGACATTTTTTGTCAATCATACGGACCTCAATATAATTGATGCACAAGGGTTAAAAATATTTACTTAACTAACATAATAATATTACACTGGAGAAAAATGCAAAGGAAAAATAAAAAGTTTTAAAATTTTTTAGATTTGTTTTGGAAGAGTTTTGTTTTGACACAGAAGGGGTAACAGTAGATGGTGGAAGCTAAGAGTTTTTGCAGTTATAGTGCTATAGTATAGGTATAGAAAGGGGAGCTGGAAGGCAGGTGAAGTTCAGTTTTTTATTTAAAAAAATATGATTTATGAAGTATATATTTTATAAATTATGTTTTTGCACAGTGACATCCTGGCTCTGGCTAAATCTACATCTGTCCACTGCAGAGGCTAATAACCACAACCTGGAGGAGGAACTATAAACGTATAAAAGTATAATATAACCTTATAACATTTAGCTACAGTAGATTTTAGTCTTCACTCACCCACTATGCTTGTAAAACATTTTAGGCCATATATGTTAGCGAAAGAGTTGCAATGCAGAGCCCTGCTCATAGCATAGGCTACACAGCTGTAGGCCCTATTCACCAATGTTTTTTTTTTTTTTTTTTTTTTTTACAAATGTTTAATTCTCCCTAACAGCCAGAGTTATTATTTTATTAGTTTTAATTTTTATTTCAGTTAACTAAAGTGTTATTCACACACAGTACTTTAGTTGTACTAAAAAAAGTTATATTAGTTCAGTTTTAGTCTACAATCATCTCGCTAACTGTAGTTACTTTTATTTTGAAAGTGTTTCCGGTTACATTCGCTTCCAAAAAAGGAATGGACCACGTGACTTCCGTTTTTGGTTTATAAACGAAAAACGAATTGACAGAAGTTCAAAGACTCTCTTCATTCTTTGTTCAAAAAGGAATAACGATAAAATGATCTCCAAAAAAACGAAAAACGGGCAGTTTTTAATTGGTTTTTCGTTTTTTGATTCTGACACCAAAAACGGTTATTTGGTTTTTCTATTTGAAACAAAAAACAGAAAAACGGTATTTTCGTTTTATAATTACAAACGAATTACGGATTATCCAGAGATCCCCTGACCTTGAAGACAGTTTCTGTTCATGTGCGCTATGTTAGTTTACCCTATATAGCCTACCCTACATAGGCTACAGTTAAAGGCTATTAAGGTCTTTAAGGGTTAAAGGCTACCTTTAAGGCCTGTTCACACCGGGACGAATTTCGCGCGCGTTATTCGTCGACGTTTAACTCCTCGTGACTAAACAATGGGCGCCAATGTGAGTGTTCACACCGACGCGAAAAACGCCACGCGTAAAAGCGTCATTTTTAAAAAAACGCCTCGGGTTCGTTTTTTTGGTTTGACGCGCCGCGTCAAAACCTATCTGACCAACGAGATCGGCGGATTTGCTCACGTGTATGGTACTTCTGAAGTTACAGTAAAACACAACTTGAGGGCGCTCAAACACAAAACGGTCTTGCCGAGCACACATACGGCGAAGAAGAGATAAGATACCTATGGGCAAGATGAATGTTGAGCTGCTGGTCTCGGAGCACAATGAGCTATAAGATAATATTTATATTAGTATTTCTGTAATAATAGTATAGTATAGGGTGACCAACAGTCCTGTTTTCCCGGGACATGTGTAAAACGTCACTTTGTGCTTTATAGAAATCTGAGTTGAGATGAGAACTGCGCATAAGTGTGCATAATGTCAGTTAGATTTTGACAAGTGAGGAGAGGAGAACCGCTCTGCCGACTCTTTGTATCCTTTCTTTTATTTCTTTTACGTATGAAACCCTCGTTCCCTGAGTAGGGAACGGAGACGTTACGTCAGAAGTGACGGAGATTGGGGGTTTCGCATAGAAAGCCAATCCTCTTCGAGTATTTAAAAACGAGCCAATGGCATGCAATGCCTTGGGGCTGCGGAAATTTGCATAGCGTACTCCGCCCTACTCCGTGAGTATAAAAGGAGGAAGTGAACGCAACCGCAGTATGTCTTCGCTGAGGAGCCAAGACTGAACTCGGCGTCTACCCAGCGATACAGCAGAAGTGGCAGGGAGACGTAACGTCTCCGTTCCCTACTCAGGGAACAAGGGTTACATACGTAACCGAGACGTTCCCTTTCGTAGTCACTTCGAGTTACGTCAGAAGTGACGGAGATTGGGGGTCTGTGCCATCACGCCATCTTCAAGCTGTCTTCCAGTGCCCTGCGAAAGTCTGGACCCCTCCTCTCTTTTTTAGGGATTCTACTTTGACACAGGATTACCAAGGTACACTGGGAAACATATCCCGGGAGGGACATGTTACCAGATGCCTACCGAAGGGAGGACTTAAGAATACTCATATGGCCACGAAGGAACGCATATGGAGACACTGGAGCACCAACCGCAGGTGGCTGCTAAGATTTCAGCTCCAGGGGTGGCAGATGGCTTGCCAAGGGAAGACACATGCTCAGAGAGGCTTACAGTGGATAATACACATGAGACGGTTACCATGGGGGAACCGTACGCATGGAGGCACCTAGCCAGCGTCTAGAGCAACAGCAGTGGTGCCCGCATCGTCGGTGCTGGAGGACTCAAGACTTCAATGGAAGAACTGAGGAAATATCGCACTTATCCAGTCCGGGGAGTGCAGTGGCGAGCAAGCGAAGACACCTGAGCAGGTCCAGAACTGGCCGAAACGAGAACATGAGAGGACACTGGCTCAATTCGCAGATTATAGAATCTGGCGAAGGTTTCGGGTGCAGCTCTGCAGATGTCTGTTAGCGAGGCGCCGTGCGCTAAAGCCCAAGAGGAGGCCACACTCCGAGTGGAATGGGCCGTCACACCAAGGGGCACGGACGGCCTTGCTGCTGGCAAGACAAAGCAATGGCGTCCACTATCCAGTGGGACAGCCGTTGCTTTGAGAGAGCCCTTCCCTTCTGGCTCCCCCCATAACAGACAAAGAGCTGGTCTGAGGTCCTGAAACACTGAGTTCTGTCGACATAGGTGCGGAGAGCACGTACCGGACAGAGCAGTGCCAAGGCTGGGTCTGCCTCCTCCAGGGGCAGCGCTTGCAGGTTCACCACCTGGTCCCGGAAGGGAGTGGTGGGAACCTTGGGCACATATCCAGGCCGGGGTCTCAGGATCACGTGAGAGTAAGCCGGCCCGAACTCCAGGCACGCTTCGTCAACGGAGAATGCGTGCAGGTCCCCCACCCTCTTGATGGAGGCCAATGCAACCAGGAGTGCTGTCTTCATGGACAGAAACTTTAACTCTACCGATTGCAAAGGCTCAAAGGGATGCCTCTGCAGAGCACTTAAAACTACCGAGAGGTCCCAAGAGGGTACGAGGGGAGGACGAGGCGGATGCAGCCTCCTCGCTCCCCTCAGGAACCTGATGACCAGGTCGTGCTTCCCTAAGGACTTACCTTCCACTGCTTCATAAGAAAAGCGGCAATGGCCGCGGCGTAAACCTTAAGGGTGGAGGGCGACAGCCTGCGCTCCAACCCTTCTTGCAGGAAGGAAAGCACGACCTCGATCGAACACCTCCGGGGGTCTTCTCTGCGAGAAGAACACCAATTGACGAAGAGGTTCCACTTCAACGCATAAAGGTGTCTCGTGGACGACGCTCTTGCGGAAGTGATGGTTGCCGCCACCGCAGGTGGCAGCGAACTCAAACCTGCCTCGTCCCGTCCCGGAGCCACACGTGCAGCCTCCAAAGATCGGGACGAGGGTGCCACAGAGTGCCCCGTCTCTGAGAGAGTAGGTCCTGTCTCAGAGGAATAGGCCAAGGAGGTGCTGTCGCGAGGAGCATGAGTTCGGAGAACCACGTCTTGGTGGGCCAGTAGGGGGCTACCAGCAAGACCTGCTCCTCGTCCTCCTTGATCTTGCACAACACCCGTGCAAGGAGGCTCACTTGGGGAAACGCATACTTGCGTGGGCCCCGTGGCCAGCTGTGCGCCAGCGCATCTGAGCCGAGCGTACCCTCGGCCAGGGAATAAAACTGGGCGCAGTGGGCTGAGTCCCGAGAGGCGAACAGATCTATCTGTGCCTCCCCGAACTGGTCCCAAATCAGCTGGACCGACTGGGGATGGAGTCGCCATTCGCCGGAGATGGGACGGACCCGTGACAGCTCGTCGGCTGCCAGGTTCCGGTCTCCAGGAATGTATACTGCACGAAGGGACCTCAGGTGCTTCTGACTCCATATCAAGAGGTGGCGGGCGAGCTGCGACAACCAGCGCGAGCGTAGACCCCCCTGGTGGTTGATGTACGCTACTGCCGTAGTGTTGTCTGAACGGACAAGCACGTGCTGGCCCGAGAGCAACGCTCTGAAGCGGTGCAGGGCGAGCCGTACTGCCAGCAGCTCGAGGCAATTGATGTGCATGAGGCGCTGGGCTCCTGTCCAGGAACCGGCGGCTGCATGCCCATTGCACATGGCACCCCAACCCGTGGTAGATGCATCCATGGAGACAATGAGATGCCTGGAAACTCGCTGGATAGGGACGCCGGTCCGTAAGAAGCTGAGGTTCGACCACGGGAAGAAGGTTCGGCGGCACGCTGGAGTCACTGGAACTCGGAGCGAACCGCGATGCCATGCCCACCTCGGGACTCGATCGCGAAGCCACAGCTGAAGCGGTCTCATATGAAGCAAACCGAGCGGCGTCACCGCGGCCACGGATGCCATATGCCCCAGGAGCCTCTGAAATAGTTTCAGTGGTACCGCACTCTTGCCCTCGAACTGTCGAAGACAAGTCAGCAGTGAGTGCGCGCGCTCGCTCGTGAGCTGCGCGGACATGGCGACCGAGTCTATCTCCATGCCGAGAAAAGAGATCCTCTGCACGGGCCAAAGTTTGCTCTTTTCCCGGTTGACCCGAAGGCCCAGACGGGCTAGGTGCCGGAGCACCAGGTCTCTGTGTTCGCAAACCTGAGCTCGGAGTGAGCCAGTATTAGCCAGTCGAGATAGTTCAGGATGCGAACCCCGTGCTCGAGAAGGGGAACAAGGGCTGCCTCGACGATCTTCGTGAAGACGCAAGGGGACAGAGCTAACCCGAATGGGAGAACCGTGTACTGATATGCCTGGCCCTCGAAAGCAAACCGAAGAAACGGTCTGTGTCAAGGCAAGATGGAGACATGAAAGTACGCGTCCTTCAGGTCGATCGCTGCAAACCAATCCTGAAACCGAACGCATTCGAGAATGCGTTTGGCTGTGAGCATTTTGAACGGTAGTCGGTGGAGAGAACGGTTCAAAATGCGCAGGTCCAGGATCGGTCGTAACCCACCGGTCTTTTTGGGGACAATGAAGTAGGGGCTGTAAAGCCCGGACCTCATCTCGGCTGGAGGGACCGTCTCGATTGCACCCTTCGCCAGCAGGGTCGCAATCTCCGCTCTCATGACCGGGGTATTGCCACCGACCATCGTGGAGCGAACTCCCCTGAAACGGGGAGGAGACCGTGCGAACTGAATCGCGTAGCCGAATCTGATTGTTCTGATGACCCAGCAGGACAGCCCAGGAAGCGCTAGCCTGGCTTCCAGGAAGTGAGCCAGCGGGGTCATGCGAACCACAGACGTCCCCCGGAGGGGCAGCGAGGCGGGTCGACCGGCATGCGTGCAGGAGTTACCCCGTCCGGATGCACCGTCGAAGCTTACCTGTGGCCTCCTCCGCGACGCGATCCGGCTGAAGGCTGCTGCTGGGCCGCGTGGGAGGGAAGGGAGCCGCAGGGGGGGCGTCCTGGCGGCGAGCTGGCGGAGGCGTATGAGCCGACGGCTGGTTGGAGGCAGCAGCTGGCCGTCGGGCAGAGCAGAGAAACCGCCTTCGTCTGCTCCTAGGCGGTCGAGAAGTGCTGGGCAAAGTCCTGGACCGCACCGCCGAACATTATGATGCTCCTGGACCACAGCGGTGGGCATCACCTGACCAAGGGAGCGAGCGACGACGCCGCTCCGTGAGATACTGCGGTTGCGTTCACTTCCTCCTTTTATACTCACGGAGTAGGGCGGAGTACGCTATGCAAATTTCCGCAGCCCCAAGGCATTGCATGCCATTGGCTCGTTTT
>NW_024121326.1:61939-80953 GCF_016745375.1 Pimephales promelas
ACATTCTTCATGGCACTCAACCTCCCTCCATACTCTCCATTCCTTACGTACAGTAAATCCCAATGAGGAGTTCTGGAAAGTGTACGACCGTCATCCTCATCAACAGGTAGCCCTTTTCCAGGCAATGGAGGAGGCATGTGGAGATATTGACCAGGCATCATGTCAGGCCTGGATACGGCATTCAAGGACATATTTTCCCCGGTGCCTTGGACCGGAGGATATTGCATGCGATGTGGACGGAATTTTGCGGCCGAACCCAGAAAGACGACATGATGTAGGCTGATTTTTTTATTTTTTTTTGTAAAATTACTATTTTGTGTTCTGACTTTGTCTTGGTTTTTATGAGTGTGAATAAACACCAATACTTGAAGTTTGTATCCTTGTATGTTTACATGACACTATGACAAAAGTATGACCTCAAATTGACATCTGTACACAGAGACAGCAAAAGCCAGATGTGTTTTGTATTCATACCATCAGTGTGTAGTTGGCACATTGTGTGCTTAGTAGTTGATGGCTTGTGTTTACTGTTTGATACGAAAACACAATTTTTCCGAAGGTGTTTAGAGTTAATCTAGCTGTGTTTGCTTTTGCAAGAGAACTACAATGTTTTGACAATTGGGTGAAAGGTTTTCTTATTTGTGTGTAGAGTTTTGCAAAACTAGCCAATAGTTACAAAAAATGTGCTTAAGCAATCAGAAAAAACTGTAACAATAATTGTGTGGGTGGATGTCAGAGTGTGGTTTGTATGTGTGTCATAGATTTTTTGTGTGTGTATATGTGTTTGTGTACTTGTAATATTTGAGAGAGAAAAACTCATTTGCAAATCTGCACCAGTGGAGTTTTGCTGGCACCCAATGGGGAAAATCTGTTACTGCACCAAAACAAACTCTTACCGAAAGCTAATTTTTTTTGAGATAGGCCCATCCAACTCAAATTTGGAACACAACCTATTCAGATGCATGGTTTTGATTTTGGAAGGAAGGAAGGAAGGAAATTATTTATTTGAAACAGGGACAATGCACAATAAACATTAAACTTGTTAAAACAAGAGAATATGTCTTGGGCCAGGTTGTAGCAACATTTGCTAATTTCCACCTGTAGTCCCTGGGCAGGTATAACAAATTAAAATTAAGTTTAAAATTGCACATGATTCTGAAAACACATGATGATACAGGTATACAGGTAGCAATAATGACATAGGGAGACCATCAGCCCAACAGCATCTTACAGTAAACACACTATAGCACAATCCCAACAATACACACACACACACACACACACACCACACGCACACGCGCACACACACACGCACACGCACACACACACACACACACACACACACACACACACACACACACACACACACACACACACACACACACACACACACACACACACACACACACACACACACACACACACACACACACACACACACACACACACACACACACACACACACACACACACAACACACACAACACCACACACACCACACACACACACACACACACACACACACACACACACACACACACACACACACACACACAACACACACCACACACACACACACACACACACACACACACACACACACACACACACACACACACACACACACACACACACACACACACACACACAATCTTAACAATGTGTGCAAACTTGCTTACTTAGCAACCAACTCTTTAACAAACCCGAAAATGTGTTAAAATCTGTGCATAAAATAAGTTCCGTGGGGAGCGTATTCCACTGACTCATAGAGATGTTTGAGAAAGAGGAGCTCCCAAATTTAGTTTTACGGTGAGGGAGGTTACACTCTCCTCTTGTGACACTTCTAGTTAATCGCTCTGTTTTTTCAGAGCAAAGTGTTATACATTTTTTCAGAGGGGGAGCAGTAGCACTATAAATGATTTTATGTATCAAAGACACATTGGAGTGTTTTATTAAATTATTTAGACTAAGTAACTCATATTTTGAGCAATATATTACAGTGATGATAATGACGAGTTTTTTTTTTACAGTTTTAGATTTTTACAGTTTTACAATTTTCTTGCAGTTTTAGAGTTCAACCTGATTTATAAAAAATATATATTTATAAAATATATATTTTATAAATCACATTTTTTTTAATAAATAATTTTCATAAACTTATACCTATATAACTTTTTTTGGATTTACTTATTATTTTAATTAAGCTTTAGTTTACTTCAGCAATTATCTGCCATGGGTCTTCTTTAAAATGATACCAACTTAAGTCTGTGCTCCAAGCTTCACATATTTATGACAGTTTTTTGACACGGACATTTTTTGTCAATCATACGGACCTCAATATAATTGATGCACAAGGGTTAAAAATATTTACTTAACTAACATAATAATATTACACTGGAGAAAAATGCAAAGGAAAAATAAAAAGTTTTAAAATTTTTTAGATTTGTTTTGGAAGAGTTTTGTTTTGACACAGAAGGGGTAACAGTAGATGGTGGAAGCTAAGAGTTTTTGCAGTTATAGTGCTATAGTATAGGTATAGAAAGGGGAGCTGGAAGGCAGGTGAAGTTCAGTTTTTTATTTAAAAAAATATGATTTATGAAGTATATATTTTATAAATTATGTTTTTGCACAGTGACATCCTGGCTCTGGCTAAATCTACATCTGTCCACTGCAGAGGCTAATAACCACAACCTGGAGGAGGAACTATAAACGTATAAAAGTATAATATAACCTTATAACATTTAGCTACAGTAGATTTTAGTCTTCACTCACCCACTATGCTTGTAAAACATTTTAGGCCATATATGTTAGCGAAAGAGTTGCAATGCAGAGCCCTGCTCATAGCATAGGCTACACAGCTGTAGGCCCTATTCACCAATGTTTTTTTTTTTTTTTTTTTTTTTTTACAAATGTTTAATTCTCCCTAACAGCCAGAGTTATTATTTTATTAGTTTTAATTTTTATTTCAGTTAACTAAAGTGTTATTCACACACAGTACTTTAGTTGTACTAAAAAAAGTTATATTAGTTCAGTTTTAGTCTACAATCATCTCGCTAACTGTAGTTACTTTTATTTGAAAGTGTTTTCCGGTTACATTCGCTTCCAAAAAAGGAATGGACCACGTGACTTCCGTTTTTGGTTTATAAACGAAAAACGAATTGACAGAAGTTCAAAGACTCTCTTCATTCTTTGTTCAAAAGGAATAACGATAAAATGATCTCCAAAAAAACGAAAAACGGGCAGTTTTTAATTGGTTTTTCGTTTTTTTGATTCTGACACCAAAAACGGTTATTTGGTTTTTCTATTTGAAACAAAAAACAGAAAAACGGTATTTTCGTTTTATAATTACAAAACGAATTACGGATTATCCAGAGATCCCCTGACCTTGAAGACAGTTTCTGTTCATGTGCGCTATGTTAGTTTACCCTATATAGCCTACCCTACATAGGCTACAGTTAAAGGCTATTAAGGTCTTTAAGGGTTAAAGGCTACCTTTAAGGCCTGTTCACACCGGGACGAATTTCGCGCGCGTTATTCGTCGACGTTTAACTCCTCGTGACTAAACAATGGGCGCCAATGTGAGTGTTCACACCGACGCGAAAAACGCCACGCGTAAAAGCGTCATTTTTAAAAAAACGCCTCGGGTTCGTTTTTTTGGTTTGACGCGCCGCGTCAAAACCTATCTGACCAACGAGATCGGCGGATTTGCTCACGTGTATGGTACTTCTGAAGTTACAGTAAAACACAACTTGAGGGCGCTCAAACACAAAACGGTCTTGCCGAGCACACATACGGCGAAGAAGAGATAAGATACCTATGGGCAAGATGAATGTTGAGCTGCTGGTCTCGGAGCACAATGAGCTATAAGATAATATTTATATTAGTATTTCTGTAATAATAGTATAGTATAGGGTGACCACAGTCCTGTTTTCCCGGGACATGTGTAAAACGTCACTTTGTGCTTTATAGAAATCTGAGTTGAGATGAGAACTGCGCATAAGTGTGCATAATGTCAGTTAGATTTTGACAAGTGAGGAGAGGAGAACCGCTCTGCCGACTCTTTGTATCCTTTCTTTTATTTCTTTTACGTATGAAACCCTCGTTCCCTGAGTAGGGAACGGAGACGTTACGTCAGAAGTGACGGAGATTGGGGGTTTCGCATAGAAAGCCAATCCTCTTCGAGTATTTAAAAACGAGCCAATGGCATGCAATGCCTTGGGGCTGCGGAAATTTGCATAGCGTACTCCGCCCTACTCCGTGAGTATAAAAGGAGGAAGTGAACGCAACCGCAGTATGTCTTCGCTGAGGAGCCAAGACTGAACTCGGCGTCTACCCAGCGATACAGCAGAAGTGGCAGGGAGACGTAACGTCTCCGTTCCCTACTCAGGGAACAAGGGTTACATACGTAACCGAGACGTTCCCTTTCATAGTCACTTCGAGTTACGTCAGAAGTGACGGAGATTGGGGGTCTGTGCCATCACGCCATCTTCAAGCTGTCTTCCAGTGCCCTGCGAAAGTCTGGACCCCTCCTCTCTTTTTTAGGGATTCTACTTTGACACAGGATTACCAAGGTACACTGGGAAACATATCCCGGGAGGGACATGTTACCAGATGCCTACCGAAGGGAGGACTTAAGAATACTCATATGGCCACGAAAGGAACGCATATGGAGACACTGGAGCACCAACCGCAGGTGGCTGCTAAGATTTCAGCTCCAGGGGTGGCAGATGGCTTGCCAAGGGAAGACACATGCTCAGAGAGGCTTACAGTGGATAATACACATGAGACGGTTACCATGGGGGAACCGTACGCATGGAGGCACCTAGCCAGCGTCTAGAGCAACAGCAGTGGTGCCCGCATCGTCGGTGCTGGAGGACTCAAGACTTCAATGGAAGAACTGAGGAAATATCGCACTTATCCAGTCCGGGGAGTGCAGTGGCGAGCAAGCGAAGACACCTGAGCAGGTCCAGAACTGGCCGAAACGAGAACATGAGAGGACACTGGCTCAATTCGCAGATTATAGAATCTGGCGAAGGTTTCGGGTGCAGCTCTGCAGATGTCTGTTAGCGAGGCGCCGTGCGCTAAAGCCCAAGAGGAGGCCACACTCCGAGTGGAATGGGCCGTCACACCAAGGGGCACGGACGGCCTTGCTGCTGGCAAGACAAAGCAATGGCGTCCACTATCCAGTGGGACAGCCGTTGCTTTGAGAGAGCCCTTCCCTTCTGGCTCCCCCCATAACAGACAAAGAGCTGGTCTGAGGTCCTGAAACACTGAGTTCTGTCGACATAGGTGCGGAGAGCACGTACCGGACAGAGCAGTGCCAAGGCTGGGTCTGCCTCCTCCAGGGGCAGCGCTTGCAGGTTCACCACCTGGTCCCGGAAGGGAGTGGTGGGAACCTTGGGCACATATCCAGGCCGGGGTCTCAGGATCACGTGAGAGTAAGCCGGCCCGAACTCCAGGCACGCTTCGTCAACGGAGAATGCGTGCAGGTCCCCCACCCTCTTGATGGAGGCCAATGCAACCAGGAGTGCTGTCTTCATGGACAGAAACTTTAACTCTACCGATTGCAAAGGCTCAAAGGGATGCCTCTGCAGAGCACTTAAAACTACCGAGAGGTCCCAAGAGGGTACGAGGGGAGGACGAGGCGGATGCAGCCTCCTCGCTCCCCTCAGGAACCTGATGACCAGGTCGTGCTTCCCTAAGGACTTACCTTCCACTGCTTCATAAGAAAAGCGGCAATGGCCGCGGCGTAAACCTTAAGGGTGGAGGGCGACAGCCTGCGCTCCAACCCTTCTTGCAGGAAGGAAAGCACGACCTCGATCGAACACCTCCGGGGGTCTTCTCTGCGAGAAGAACACCAATTGACGAAGAGGTTCCACTTCAACGCATAAAGGTGTCTCGTGGACGACGCTCTTGCGGAAGTGATGGTTGCCGCCACCGCAGGTGGCAGCGAACTCAAACCTGCCTCGTCCCGTCCCGGAGCACACGTGCAGCCTCCAAAGATCGGGACGAGGGTGCCACAGAGTGCCCCGTCTCTGAGAGAGTAGGTCCTGTCTCAGAGGAATAGGCCAAGGAGGTGCTGTCGCGAGGAGCATGAGTTCGGAGAACCACGTCTTGGTGGGCCAGTAGGGGGCTACCAGCAAGACCTGCTCCTCGTCCTCCTTGATCTTGCACAACACCCGTGCAAGGAGGCTCACTTGGGGAAACGCATACTTGCGTGGGCCCCGTGGCCAGCTGTGCGCCAGCGCATCTGAGCCGAGCGTACCCTCGGCCAGGGAATAAAACTGGGCGCAGTGGGCTGAGTCCCGAGAGGCGAACAGATCTATCTGTGCCTCCCCGAACTGGTCCCAAATCAGCTGGACCGACTGGGGATGGAGTCGCCATTCGCCGGAGATGGGACGGACCCGTGACAGCTCGTCGGCTGCCAGGTTCCGGTCTCCAGGAATGTATACTGCACGAAGGGACCTCAGGTGCTTCTGACTCCATATCAAGAGGTGGCGGGCGAGCTGCGACAACCAGCGCGAGCGTAGACCCCCTGGTGGTTGATGTACGCTACTGCCGTAGTGTTGTCTGAACGGACAAGCACGTGCTGGCCCGAGAGCAACGCTCTGAAGCGGTGCAGGGCGAGCCGTACTGCCAGCAGCTCGAGGCAATTGATGTGCATGAGGCGCTGGGCTCCTGTCCAGGAACCGGCGGCTGCATGCCCATTGCACATGGCACCCCAACCCGTGGTAGATGCATCCATGGAGACAATGAGATGCCTGGAAACTCGCTGGATAGGGACGCCGGTCCGTAAGAAGCTGAGGTTCGACCACGGGAAGAAGGTTCGGCGGCACGCTGGAGTCACTGGAACTCGGAGCGAACCGCGATGCCATGCCCACCTCGGGACTCGATCGCGAAGCCACAGCTGAAGCGGTCTCATATGAAGCAAACCGAGCGGCGTCACCGCGGCCACGGATGCCATATGCCCCAGGAGCCTCTGAAATAGTTTCAGTGGTACCGCACTCTTGCCCTCGAACTGTCGAAGACAAGTCAGCAGTGAGTGCGCGCGCTCGCTCGTGAGCTGCGCGGACATGGCGACCGAGTCTATCTCCATGCCGAGAAAAGAGATCCTCTGCACGGGCCAAAGTTTGCTCTTTTCCCGGTTGACCCGAAGGCCCAGACGGGCTAGGTGCCGGAGCACCAGGTCTCTGTGTTCGCAAACCTGAGCTCGGGAGTGAGCCAGTATTAGCCAGTCGAGATAGTTCAGGATGCGAACCCCGTGCTCGCGAAGGGGAACAAGGGCTGCCTCGACGATCTTCGTGAAGACGCAAGGGGACAGAGCTAACCCGAATGGGAGAACCGTGTACTGATATGCCTGGCCCTCGAAAGCAAACCGAAGAAACGGTCTGTGTCAAGGCAAGATGGAGACATGAAAGTACGCGTCCTTCAGGTCGATCGCTGCAAACCAATCCTGAAACCGAACGCATTCGAGAATGCGTTTGGCTGTGAGCATTTTGAACGGTAGTCGGTGGAGAGAACGGTTCAAAATGCGCAGGTCCAGGATCGGTCGTAACCCACCGGTCTTTTTGGGGACAATGAAGTAGGGGCTGTAAAGCCCGGACCTCATCTCGGCTGGAGGGACCGTCTCGATTGCACCCTTCGCCAGCAGGGTCGCAATCTCCGCTCTCATGACCGGGGTATTGCCACCGACCATCGTGGAGCGAACTCCCCTGAAACGGGGAGGAGACCGTGCGAACTGAATCGCGTAGCCGAATCTGATTGTTCTGATGACCCAGCAGGACAGCCCAGGAAGCGCTAGCCTGGCTTCCAGGAAGTGAGCCAGCGGGGTCATGCGAACCACAGACGTCCCCCCGGAGGGGCAGCGAGGCGGGTCGACCGGCATGCGTGCAGGAGTTACCCCGTCCGGATGCACCGTCGAAGCTTACCTGTGGCCTCCTCCGCGACGCGATCCGGCTGAAGGCTGCTGCTGGGGCCGCGTGGGAGGGAAGGGAGCCGCAGGGGGGCGTCCTCGGCGGCGAGCTGGCGGAGGCGTATGAGCCGACGGCTGGTTGGAGGCAGCAGCTGGCCGTCGGGGCAGAGAAACCGCCTTCGTCTGCTCCTAGGCGGTCGAGAAGTGCTGGGCAAAGTCCTGGACCGCACCGCCGAACATTATGATGCTCCTGGACCACAGCGGTGGGCATCACCTGACCAAGGGAGCGAGCGACCGCCTCCGTGAGATACTGCGGTTGCGTTCACTTCCTCCTTTTATACTCACGGAGTAGGGCGGAGTACGCTATGCAAATTTCCGCAGCCCCAAGGCATTGCATGCCATTGGCTCGTTTTTAAATACTCGAAGAGGATTGGCTTTCTATGCGAAACGTCTCTGGTTACGTATGTAACCCTAGTTCCCTGAAGGGAACGAGACGCTGCGTGTAAACGCCGTGGGAACGCCTCTGCGTGACGAGTCATGAAGCACGTATGAAATCTGTCCAATGGCGAGACGGAACGTCATAGGCGGGGTGACGTATCGACCAGGAAACTATAAAGCATCCCCGAAACACAAGCGCAACAGCTTCTGATAGGACTGAAGCAAGCACTCACGGGCATGCTGGGAGTATGGCATAGACACGCAGCGTCTCGTTCCCTTCAGGGAACTAGGGTTACATACGTAACCAGAGACGTTCCCATTCAGGGAACTTCGAGCTGCGTGTAAACGCAGTGGGAACGCTAATACCAACGCCGCCATGCGAGCAGGTGTCCGTTGTATGAATATCAGAGTGCACATTCTGATGAAAGCATCTGCGCCCCTGGGGTGGAGCTGAAGTCCAGATGGTAAAACTTCACAAATGTGTGTGGTGAAGACCATCCTGCCGCCTCGCAGATGTCACACAAGGGAACTCCTGATAATAATGCCTTAGAGGCAGCCATACTCCGGGTTGAATGAGCCCGGACAGCCAAGGGAGAAGGCTGACCGGAGGACTCATAAGCAAGTGAAATGGCCTCGACCACCCACTTACTCATTCTCTGCTTAGACGCCGCAGAACCTCTCTTAGGAGGCCCAACGCAGACAAATAATTGTTCTGATTTCCTCCACAGGGCAGCTCTGTGGACGTACGCGTCTAAGGCCCTCACCGGGCAGAGCAGATTTAGTTTCTCCTGGTCTGGTGTCCGAAACGGAGGAGGACAGAAGGCCTGTAGCACTATAGGTTTGACAACCGTAGTTGGAACCTTCGGAACATACCCTGGTCTAGGGAGGATGAAAGCCTTCGCCATACCGGGAGCAAATTCCAAGCACGAGGGGGAAACCGACAGCGCCTGAATATCTCCAATCCTCTTTAGGGAAGAGATGGCTAGGAGAAAGATGGTTTTGAGAGTAAGAAACTTCTCAGGCACCTCATCAATGGGCTCGAAAGGGGCTAAACAGAGCCCCTCCAACACAACCGCTAGATCCCAGGTCGGTACCCTCGTACGCACTACCGGCCTCAGCCTCAGGATACCACGAAGGAAACGGGTTACCAGGGGATGTCTCCCAAGAGAAGCTCCACTCAAAGGGACATGGTAAGCGGATAGGGCCGCCACGCACACCTTTAGTGTGGAGTACGATAACCCTGTGGAGAAGCGTTCCTGAAGGAATTCCAGCACTGCCGGCAACGGGCAGTTAACTGGATCCAACTGTCGCTCTCCACACCAAGAGGTGAACAGTTTCCACCTCAAGGCATACAACTTCCTCGTGGATGGGGCTCTGGACTGGAGGATGGTCTCCACGACCTCAGTCGAGAGACCTGAATCTATGAGCTGGGCCCCCTCAGAGGCGAAGCCCACAACCTCCACAGTTCCGGACGGGGGTGGAGTATCCCCCCGTCTGCTTGAGACAGAAGGTCCCTCCTGACCGGAATCTCCAGAGGAGGACCCTCGAGAAGGGAAATCAGGTCCGCAAACCATACCCTGGTTGGCCAACGGGGGGCCACCAGAAGTACACTGACCCCCTCCTGGCGAATCCTTTCCAGAACCCCTGGGAGCAGAGCAATCGGGGGAAATGCATACAGGGGTGCCCTCGGCCACTCCTGTTCCAACGCATCCAGCCCCAATGGAGCTGGAGGACTCAGGGAAAACCACAGCGGGCAGTGTGAGTTCTCCCTGGACGCAAAGAGGTCCACTTCGGCCCGACCGAAGTGTCTCCAAAGGAGCTCCACCACCTCGGGGTGAAGTCTCCACTCCCCGGGCCTCGGCCCCTGCCTCGACAGGATGTCCGCTCCCCGATTTAAGTATCCTGGGATATAAATCGCTCTCAGCGACCGAAGTTTCCCCTGGGACCACAACAGGATCTGGCGCGCCAGCTTGTACAATGGACGTGAGCGCAGACCCCCCTGGTGGTTTATGTAAGAGACCACAGACATGTTGTCTGACCGGACAAGAACATGATGATCTCTGAGGTCTGGGAGAAAGTGTTTCAGAGCCTGAAACACCGCCATCATCTCTAGACAATTTATATGCCATCGGAGATGATGGTCTTGCCACAGCCCGCGGGCCGAGCGACCACTCATGATCGCTCCCCAGCCCGTGAGAGAGGCATCCGTCGTCACCGTTACCCGGCGACACGGGGCTCCCAGCGCAGGTCCTAGGGACAGGAACCAAGGTTCTTTCCACATAGCCAGGGCACGGAGACCACGTCGCGTGACCTTGATCTTGCGGAGCGGGTTTCCCCTCGGGGAGAACCCCTTGGTCCTGAGCCACCACTGTAGTGGTCTCATGTACAGCAGGCCGCACGGTAACACGTTGGATGCTGCTGCCATCAGACCCAGAATTCTCTGGAATTCCTTTACAGTGAGTGACTGGCCTAGCTTCACTTGCTTGACAGTCGAGATAATCGAGGCTATACGAGCCGGCGACAGACGTGCCTGCATCGTCGTCGAATCCCATACCACGCCTAGAAAAGTGGTCCGCTGAACTGGCGAAAGCACACTCTTCTTGGCGTTGAGTCTCAACCCCAACCTTCTGATGTGGGCGAGGACGGCATCTCGATGCCGAATCGCCTGATGCTCTGATTGAGCCAGAATCAACCAATCGTCGATGTAATTTAAAATGCGAATGCCCTGGAGACGCAGCGGGGCCAAGGCATTTCGTGAAGGTTCGAGGAGATAACGCTAGGCCGAATGGAAGGACCCGATATTGGTACGCTTCGCCCCCAAAAGCGAACCTCAGGAACTTCCGATGTTGCGGAAGGATGGAGATATGGAAGTACGCGTCTTTTAGGTCTATCGTGACAAACCAGTCCTCGGACCTGATCTGTGACACGATCTGCTTGAGAGTCAGCATTTTGAACTTGAGCTTCCCTACTGACCGATTTAAGAGGCGCAGGTCTAAAATCGGACGCAGCCCCCCATCCTTCTTTGGAACAATGAAGTACCGGCTGTAATACCCCAGCTCTCTGTCGGGAGGAAGAACTCGTTCTATCGCCCCCTTCAGTAGCAGAGCTTTCACTTCTTGTTCCATAACCAGAGCCTGCTCGGGGGTCACCACTGTGGGCAAAACCCCCCGGACACGAGGTGGACGCGACCTGAACTGGATCGCGTACCCGCGTTCGATAGTCTGCAGGACCCAACGAGATATATTTGGAAGACTTCCCCATTCTACCAGAAATTCTACTAAGGGTACCAGTCTCTCGAGACTGGCCTCTGGAGTAGTTTTTAAAACAGAAACAGCGCCCTGTGACCGCGCACAGGCAGGGTTTAACGACCGTTCTGTATCGCTCCTCGGAGCAAACGAGCGTCCCTCGGGAAATCGCTCGCTGGGACCGTCTGCACCCCCCATTACAGGCAGGGTTGGCAGAACGAACCCCTGAGGGCACCGAGAGAGAGCGGGCGCCGGATTCAGCGGCGAACACCTCTGTCTCACGGTGGGGACCACCCTCAGTAGCCTGACACCAGTGGCGTCAGGACTTCTTCGACGAAGCCTTCCTGGCGACAATAACCGTCCTCAGATCGGTTCTATCCCGGGAAGACCTCGCCTGAGAACGCCGCGTCTCAGCCCAGTTTTGCTGGGGAGGAGCCCGAGACGCGACGCTCTTCTTCTGCTGCGCCCTATGCGAGGAACCCGACGGGCGGGGCTGCTCTCGCCCAGCAGCCCCCGAAGGATGAGTACGGAGGGGGAGACATTTCTGGAGCGCCGCTGCCTGCTTTTTTCCTTCTTGGAATCTCTCAATCACTGCGTTCACAGAACCACCAAAAAGACCTTCGGTCGACAGCGGCGCATCCAGGAGAAAAGCTTTATCTTTCTCCTTCATATTAGCCAGATTTAGCCACAGATGCCTCTCCGTGGCCACCAGGGCTGCCATAGAGCGGCCGACTGATCTGGCCGTCTCCTTGGTGGCACGGAGAGAAATATCTGCCGCCTGACGCAGCTCATTAATCACGTCAGTGCCGACGACCTCCCCCTCACTCATATCCTTCAGCAGATCCGCTTGATACGCCTGGAGGATGGCCATCGTATGCAAGCAAGATGCTGCCTGTCCCGCCGCTGAATAAGCTTTGCCCACCAAAACCGAAGTATTTCTGAGTGGCTTAGTGGGCAACGCCGGTGTTTTAAAAGACGATGCCGTCTCAGGAGAAAGATGGCTCGCCAAAACTTCCTCCATCCTCGGCATCGCCCCATAACCGTGTCTCCTAGACCCAGCAATATTAGCATACATAGAGGTCTGGTGTGTCAAAATTCTAGCTGACACTGGTTTGTTCCACGATCTACACACCTCGGTGTGTAGATCGGGAAAGAAGGGCAAACACCGGCGTGGAGGTAGTGAGTGTGATTTTAAAAATCTCTCATCCATTTTACTCTTTACTCTCGACTCTTGTTTCTCAACTGGCCATTCAATGCTTAATTTTTCCACAGCCCGAGTCAAAACCTCCATCAGCTCTACATTCGCGGGAGACTGGGATGGCGAGTCCCCGATCTCCACTGAGTCCATAGACTCTGCATCCACACTTTCAACATCCAGCTCCTCAGAACTGATGAATTGATGGCGCCTCAGCCCGGGCAGGAGAAACCGCAACGCGGACCCCCGCAGCGAGAACTGGGGCACTGGATCTACCAGGTAAGGGCAGAGAAAGGGCGGGGCCCGTCTCAATCCCCGCTGATAGATCCATCTGCGATCCCCACGACGCAAGCCTTCGCTGTGCCTCGGCAGCAGCGGGACCCGAGCCGCGGGGAGCGCGCACCGAACCACTCTCCTCGAAGAGTGCCCGGCGGGAGCGAAGTGTCTTCATGGGCAGACACTCGCAGTGCTCACAGCCGGCCCCCTCGAGAGCCGACTGAGCATGCTGCACTCCAGGGGCGGCTCGCCCATAGAGGGCGCTGGGGCGCCGCCCTCCCTCCGACCTGTCTGTCTGTTTTTTTAATATATATTATAATTTATCATTTTGAAAAATAATCTGTGTTAATTATATGCTAATAATGGTTTTACTTTGAAAAGTGTTTTGAACTCACCAGAATGATATTTGCATTCACTTTCGTTACTTTTATCATGTTGGTGTAGTAGTATAGCCAATAGGCTGTCTTCTCAGGGCGCCAGTTCGCTCAGCCCCACAGTGCTGGAATTTAAGCCAATGGTTCCCCGGTTGCTATGCAAAAAAGTTTATATTTCGCCAATCAGCGTCGTCAAATTTTATGGATTAGGGGCGCTGAAAATATCGCCCACAGTATCAGATTAGGGGAGTGCACCGTGCACGCGCACCACGGGACATTTTTTTACCTCAGATGAGAGCAGAATGGCGGCGCCAGTGACGTCGAGTGGAAATAATGTAAAGTTAGTCGTGGGAATTGACCTGTCTGTCTCTGTCACTCACACACACATAAACACTGTTTCACACATGTTTGATATTAAAATAGTTATAGGAATATTAATACCTGTGTGTTTGCTTTGTTTTTTGATGTTTTTAAGTTCTGAGCTAGATTACTGTTTCATACTAGTTAAAATCAACTTTCTTCTCATACTTGGGTGTTACCCTCAAGAATGTTGTCCCATCCTCTCTTTCAGAGCCTTTTCTCTCTCTCTTTCTCTAGTATCAGCACATTGTTATCCATTATCCAATTGTCAATTTGTCAAAAATATGTAGTCTACAGCTGGGGATTGATTAAACTAGATTGTTGTATTACCTATTATTTTTTGTATTACCTATATTATAATTTATCAATATTATGCGTTTGCACTTTTTCTGTCAGCACACAGAGCATAATAAACATGCAACTTGTTCATTATCATTAACTGTCAAACTGTTATTATTATTATTGTATTATTTGACCATTGTTATTGACTGGTTTAAGTTATTTTATTGGTATAGGTAAGGGCATGGCCTAAGGCCTAAAATGCACCAGAATGCAGGAAATCACATCTACTAAATTCAAAATTTTCTGGGGGGGGAACCCCAGACCCCCTGTTATTCAGCCCCCCTGCAATATTTTTTCACCAGCCGCCACTGCTGCACTCCCAAACAAACAACACACAGATCGTGTGTATCCCCACCCGTGATGAAGCGAGGGCAGGGATGAACACACTTTCTGAAATTCTGCTGTTGTTTGCTCGCCATATCAATATATATATATATACAATATTAGACAGACAGACAAAATTCATACATAGAGCGCTTGTGAAGACTCAGAAGCTGTTGCGCTTGTGTTTCGGGGATGCTTTATAGTTTCCTGGTCGATACGTCACCCCGCCTATGACGTTCCGTCTCGCCATTGGACAGATTTCATACGTGCTTCATGACTCGTCACGCAGAGGCGTTCCCACGGCGTTTACACGCAGCTCGAAGTTCCCTGAATGGGAACCCCCAATCTCCGTCACTTCTGACGTAACTCGAAGTGACTACGAAAGGGAACTAAAGATATAAATAGATTTTGTTAGTTCGTTTTTGTAAGTTTGTGAGAGCTATTTTTTGTTACATTTGGAGGCATTTCTTTTAGTTATTTATTATTTAGGCTATATATTTTTCTAATACAGAAGACATTATTTCTATCATTATTTCATTCGTTTTTTTTTCTATCTGTCATAATAAAACATTGAGACATGAAAATGATCACCCTAGTATAGTATTCTATTATTATTTCTGTTTTACATTAAGCGCCATCTAATGTCAGGGAATGAATTTGCATGTTCATTCGGCTTATCGTCAGCGAAAAACGCTTGGGTGTGAACACAAAAAACGCGTTGAAAAACGCTGACGAATAACGCGCGCTGATATTCGTCCCGGTGTGTACGGGCCTTTAGGGTGATACAAATGACTTAAAGTCCCCGTGAAATCAAAATTGAACCTATTTACTTTGTTAGCGCATATTACTAGTCTTGTGGTGAACAATTAATCTGTGCAAGTAAAAATATATTTAAAAAATGTTTTACCTTGGTAATCTTTAATCAAAATCTGAAAAGTTACTTCCGGTCTGGAACGGTTTCTTTTTCTGATGACGTAGGTTTCACAGTTTGGGTGGGGAAATGCTTAACCACTCCCCTCAAACCGTTAGTTTACTATGAGCGAGAGATGGAGAGGAGGAGCGCTAGAGTACAACCCTGCCCTCTGTTCAATATTCCGTTTCACTTGGAAATACGTCACAGCACTGGAGAAAAATCGTTTGCGACTTCCGGTTCATGGGGACTTTAAATGTGATATTGCCTGCACAGCTCTTGTGTTTCGTTTGGTCAAACACCACAAGGTGTCACTGTGGCCTCAAAGCTTCAGCACTGCCACTCTGAGCTCGATTGCTTATGTCTGAGTTAAAACACGCCCCCCTCATTAACATACGGAGAAAGAAATGTTGGAATAAATAAATGTGGAAATAATTAAATGTGGAAATAAATAAATGTAGAAATAAATACATGTGAAAATAAATAAATGTAGACATAAAAACATAAATGAATGTGGAAATAAATAAAAGTGGAAATAAATAAATGAATAAATGTAGAAATAAATAAATAAATAAATGTGTGAAAAAATACAATTATACATAAATATGGAAATAAAAGTATAAATACTCATTTATTTGTACTTTTTTAAATTTCTTCGTATATTTATTTATGTATTTATTTTTGTATTTTTGCTTTTTTACATTTCTTCGTATATTTATTTATGTATATATTTATTTTTAATTAAGTCAGCTTTGGCATTCCATAAAGAAGAGGTAGCATTAAGTACAGCAGGAAGAGGAAGGAAGCTCTAGTGGCGGGTTTGGGCCACAAGGGGGCGTACTTCCTCTTAGTGGTCAACCTGGCTGACAGAGAACTTAATTTAAATTGCATTCAAACTGGTTTAAATTTAATTCAACTTAAGCGTATAAATAGATGTTAAATAACCTCTAGGAGAGTAAGGATACAGTCGTGATGACGTATCAAATCATAATTATTAAAAATAATTTGACAAAGGGAAAAAATATATATAAAGCCATAAAACAATTCCCAACAGGAAATGAGAGACTTAATTCAAAATTAACTTTGAAACTTGTTTGTTTCAAAACAAATTTGAATAAGTGAAAAAGAAATTTAAAAAAAAAATTAAACATTGGAATTATATTTGATGATGTTCACAACTATGGTGAGGTATCAGCAGAGGTGGGGACAAGTCACACATGGTCAAGTCCAAGCAAGTCTCAAGTCTTAACCATCAAGTCTCGAGTCAAGTCTCAAGTTGCAGTTCAGTTAAATCAAGCAAGTCAAGTCAAGGGTTCACCCTAAGCAAGTCAAGTCAAGTCCTGATAAGTTTCAAGTAAAGTCAAGTCACACTACTAAATAAATAGAGGTACATTTTTTCGATACATATTTATTTTTGCACAGAAAAGATGAACTTGTATACATATATTATGTATCTTGTTTATTAATCATTTGCTACATATTAATCATGTGCATATCTGTGCTACATTAATATCTGAAAATAACATAAAATTGTGTTGTTTACACAAAACGTTCAGAGTCTTAAGATGTATCGATTCTAAGATGTATAATCCAATCTGTCTAATTCAATTTAATTGAAACGGTGTAAATGTGTTGCATTTACAGAAAATAAGGTTTGCCAAGACAGTGGCAATAAGCTGTGAACGATGGGGCCGCATAATAATCCCCCCATGACTGAACACACGCTCAACAGGTGCGCTTGAAAAAGGCACAGCTAATACCCTCATTGCCATTTGAAACAGTGAAGGCATTTTCTCCTTGTTCATTCCCCAAAACAAAAGGCAGTTCTGGCCATCACAGTTGTCCAGGTAATGTTTGAGCTGGGCAGCAGGGCTGAAATGAGTGGATTTCTTCTGCTTTTTGTGGTATAAGAACAGCCCAGTTTCATCACCTTTGCTCTTCTTCATCTCCACGACCTGTCTGCTCTGCCTCCTGGAGAATCAGATCTAAAACACAAAAATGTGAAATTATAAATAAACCTACAAAATATTCTATAGAGCAGCATGATTCTGGACACATTGAGAATCATAATTTATTTCTAAATAGACAATTATCTAACAATTCTTTACAAAAGAATGTCATGTAATTTACTAAATGTTCTGACAAAATGTTAATTGCAATTGTCTATTCAAAAATATTTAATTGAAAAGATTTTTTTTTTAAGCTGTCTTAAAAACTGAACCTGAATGAATGATTGTTGATGTGATGGTTTAAATTATTGTAACAGTTTTTCAACTGTAGTATGGTGGTCAAAAATTGACCTATTTATAGTAATGTAACATCAGGAGTCTATAAGTTTATATTGTTTAAAACCTTTTGAGGAACCTTTGACCAGAAATGAGTTCAATAGGTCAGATATTGACTTCTCTATGGCTTAGGAAGCATATGTTGGAGTCTATGAGCATGTATGGAAAGTTCAAGCTTTCCAAAAAACTTGAAAGAGATCAAGTACTTTTGGGCCAGAAACATGTTTAGTAGGTCAAATATTTGTCTGGCTGAAATGACATCATGAGAAGTAAATCTCTCGGTATATTAATCCACAGATCAAGGACCCGTGGGCCATAAAAGTGTTCCTGAAGGTCAAAAATTGACCTATGTAATATAACATCAGAAGTTTATATCGTTTTAAACTTTTGAGGAACCTTTGTCCAGAAATTAGTTCAAAAGGTCAGCTATGGACTTTTCCATGGCTTAGGAAGCATCTATTGGAGTCTATGAGTATGTATGGAAAGTTCAAGATCAAGTACTTTTGGGCCAGAAATATGTTCAGTAGGTCAAATATCTGTCTGGCTAAAATAACATCAAGTAACAATAACAATAAGAAGGATCAATTGAATACCCATAGGTTAGAAATATGTTCAGTAGGTCAAAAGGGAAACTATAAATATAACATCAGATTGAGTCTATCAGTTGATATTATTTAAAAACTTTTGAGGAAAAATAGACCAGAAATTAGTTCAATAGGTCAGATATGGACTTCTCTATGGCTTAGAATCAAGTACCCGTGAGCCAGAAATATGTTCACTAGGACAAAAAGGAACCTATCTATAGCTTATAAATCATCAAAAGTCAATAAGATAATATTTATTAAAACCTTTGAGGACCCTTTGACTCTTTCGCATGGATTCTACTACCTATTCTTTTGTGCACTGACGAAAAAACATCACTTGAGCGGTCGTGCAATGCAATAACTTACTCGTTCCTACTGCGACAACCGGCGCGAGCGTAGACCCCCCTGATGGTTGATGTACGCTACTGCCGTAGTGTTGTCTGAACGGACAAGCACGTGCTGGCCCGAGAGCAACGCTCTGAAGCGGTGCAGGGCGAGCCGTACTGCCAGCAGCTCGAGGCAATTGATGTGCATGAGGCGCTGGGCTCCTGTCCAGGAACCGGCGGCTGCATGCCCATTGCACATTGCACCCAACCCGTGGTAGATGCATCCGTGGAGACAACAAGATGCCTGGAAAACTCGCTGGATAGGGACGCCGGTCCGTAAAGAAGCTGAGGTTCGACCACGGAAGAAGGTTCGGCGGCACGCTGGAGTCACTGGAACTCGGAGCGAACCGCGATGCCATGCCCACCTCGGGACTCGATCGCGA
>NW_024121326.1:81453-156901 GCF_016745375.1 Pimephales promelas
AGTATTAGCCAGTCGAGATAGTTCAGGATGCGAACCCCGTGCTCGAGAAGGGGAACAAGGGCTGCCTCGACGATCTTCGTGAAGACGCAAGGGGACAGAGCTAACCCGAATGGGAGAACCGTTACTGATATGCCTGGCCTCGAAAGCAAACCGAAGAAAGCGTCTGTGTCAAGGCAGATGGAGACATGAAAGTACGCGTCCTTCAGGTCGATCGCTGCAAACCAATCCTGAAACCGAACGCATTCGAGAATTGCGTTTGGCTGTGAGCATTTTGAACGGTAGTCGGTGGAGAGAACGTTTCAAAATGCGCAGGTCCAGGATCGGTCGTAACCCACCGTCTTTTTGGGGACAATGAAGTAGGGGCTGTAAAGCCCGGACCTCATTCTGGCTGGAGGGACCGTCTCGATTGCACCCTTCGCCAAGCAGGGTCGCAATCTCCGCTCTCATGACCGGGGTATTGCCACCGACCATCGTGGAGCGAACTCCCCTGAAACGGGGAGGAGACCGTGCGAACTGAATCGCGTAGCCGAATCTGATTGTTCTGATGACCCAGCAGGACAGCCCAGGAAGCGCTAGCCTGGCTTCCAGGAAGTGAGCCAGCGGGGTCATGCGAACCACAGACGTCCCCCGGAGGGGCAGCGAGGCGGTCGACCGGCATGGCGTGCAGGAGTTACCCCGTCCGGATGCACCGTCGAAGCTTACCTGTGGCCTCCTCCGCGACGCGATCCGGCTGAAGGCTGCTGCTGGGGCCGCGTGGGAGGAAGGGAGCCGCAGGGGGGCGTCTCGGCGGCGAGCTGGCGGAGGCGTATGAGCCGACGGCTGGTTGGAGGCAGCAGCTGGCCGTCGGGGCAGAGAAACCGCCTTCGTCTGCTCCTAGGCGGTCGAGAAGTGCTGGGCAAAGTCCTGGACCGCACCGCCGAACATTATGATGCTCCTGGACCACAGCGGTGGGCATCACCTGACCAAGGGAGCGAGCGACCGCCTCCTGAGATACTGCGGTTGCGTTCACTTCCTCCTTTTATACTCACGGAGTAGGGCGGAGTACGCTATGCAAATTTCCGCAGCCCCAAGGCATTGCATGCCATTGGCTCGTTTTAAATACTCGAAGAGATTGGCTTTCTATGCGAAACGTCTCTGGTTAGTATGTAACCCTAGTTCCCTGAAGGGAACGAGACGCTGCGTGTAAACGCCGTGGGAACGCCTCTGCGTGACGAGTCATGAAGCACGTATGAAATCTGTCCAATGGCGAGACGGAACGTCATAGGCGGGGTGACGTATCGACCAGGAACTATAAAGCATCCCCGAAACACAAGCGCAACAGCTATAGGACTGAGCAAGCACTCACGGGCATGCTGGGAGTATGGCATAGACACGCAGCGTCTCGTTCCCTTCAGGGAACTAGGGTTACATACGTAACCAGAGACGTTCCCATTCAGGGAACTTCGAGCTGCGTGTAAACCAGTGGGAACGCTAATACCAACGCCGCCATGCGAGCAGGGTGTCCGTTGTATGAATATCAGAGTGCACATTCTGATGAAAGCATCTGCGCCCCTGGGGTGGAGCTGAAGTCCAGATGGTAAAACTTCACAAATGTGTGTGGTGAAGACCATCCTGCCGCCTCGCAGATGTCACACAAGGGAACTCCTGATAATAATGCCTTAGAGGCAGCCATACTCCGGGTTGAAATGAGCCCGGACAGCCAAGGGAGAAGGCTGACCGGAGGACTCATAAGCAAGTGAAATGGCTCGACACACCCACTTACTCATTCTCTGCTTAGACGCCGCAGAACCTCTCTTAGGAGGCCCAACGCAGACAAATAATTGTTCTGATTTCTCCACAGGGCAGCTCTGTGGACGTACGCGTCTAAGGCCCTCACCGGGCAGAGCAGATTTAGTTTCTCCTGTCTGGTGTCCGAAACGGAGGAGGACAGAAGGCCTGTAGCACTATAGGTTTGACAACCGTAGTTGGAACCTTCGGAACATACCCTGGTCTAGGGAGGATGAAAGCCTTCGCCATACCGGGAGCAAATTCAAGCACGAGGGGGAAACCGACAGCGCCTGAATATCTCCAATCCTCTTTAGGGAAGAGATGGCTAGGAGAAAGATGGTTTTGAGAGTAAGAAACTTCTCAGGCACCTCATCAATGGGCTCGAAAGGGGCTAAACAGAGCCCCTCCAACACAACCGCTAGATCCCAGGTCGGTACCCTCGTACGCACTACCGGCCTCAGCCTCAGGATACCACGAAGGAAACGGGTTACCAGGGGATGTCTCCAAGAGAAGCTCCACTCAAAGGGACATGGTAAGCGGATAGGGCCGCCACGCACACCTTTAGTGTGGAGTACGATAACCCTGTGGAGAAGCGTTCCTGAAGGAATTCCAGCACTGCCGGCAACGGGCAGTTAACTGGATCCAACTGTCGCTCTCCACACCAAGAGGTGAACAGTTTTCACCTCAAGGCATACAACTTCCTCGTGGATGGGGCTCTGGACTGGAGGATGGTCTCCACGACCTCAGTCGAGAGACTGAATCTATGAGCTGGGCCCCTCAGAGGCGAAGCCCACAACCTCCACAGTTCCGGACGGGGGTGGAGTATCCCCCCGTCTGCTTGAGACAGAAGGTCCCTCCTGACCGGAATCTCCAGAGGAGGACCCTCGAGAAGGGAAATCAGGTCCGCAACCATACCCTGGTTGGCCAACGGGGGCCCACCAGAAGTACACTGACCCCCTCCTGGCGAATCCTTTCCAGAACCCCTGGGAGCAGAGCAATCGGGGGAAATGCATACAGGGGTGCCCTCGGCCACTCCTGTTCCAACGCATCCAGCCCCAATGGAGCTGGAGGACTCAGGGAAAACCACAGCGGGCAGTGTGAGTTCTCCCTGGACGCAAAGAGGTCCACTTCGGCCCGACCGAAGTGTCTCCAAAGGAGCTCCACCACCTCGGGGTGAAGTCTCCACTCCCCGGGCCTCGGCCCCTGCCTCGACAGGATGTCCGCTCCCCGATTTAAGTATCCTGGGATATAAATCGCTCTCAGCGACCGAAGTTTCCCCTGGGACCACAACAGGATCTGGCGCGCCAGCTTGTACAATGGACGTGAGCGCAGACCCCCTGGTGGTTTATGTAAGAGACCACAGACATGTTGTCTGACCGGACAAGAACATGATGATCTGAGGTCTGGGAGAAAGTGTTTCAGAGCCTGAAACACCGCCATCATCTCTAGACAATTTATATGCCATCGGAGATGATGGTCTTGCCACAGCCCGCGGGCCGAGCGACCACTCATGATCGCTCCCCAGCCCGTGAGAGAGGCATCCGTCGTCACCGTTACCCGGCGACACGGGGCTCCCAGCGCAGGTCCCAAGGACAGGAACCAAGGTTCTTTCCACATAGCCAGGGCACGGAGACCACGTCGCGTGACCTTGATCTTGCGGAGCGGGTTTCCCCTCGGGGAGAACCCCTTGGTCCTGAGCCACCACTGTAGTGGTCTCATGTACAGCAGGCCGCACGGTAACACGTTGGATGCTGCTGCCATCAGACCCAGAATTCTCTGGAATTCCTTTACAGTGAGTGACTGGCCTAGCTTCACTTGCTTGACAGTCGAGATAATCGAGGCTATACGAGCCGGCGACAGACGTGCCTGCATCGTCGTCGAATCCCATACCACGCCTAGAAAAGTGGTCCGCTGAACTGGCGAAAGCACACTCTTCTTGGCGTTGAGTCTCAACCCCAACCTTCTGATGTGGGCGAGGACGGCATCTCGATGCCGAATCACCTGATGCTCCGATTGAGCCAGAATCAACCAATCGTCGATGTAATTTAAAATGCGAATGCCCTGGAGACGCAGCATTTCGTGAAGGTTCGAGGAGATAACGTTAGGCCGAATGGAAGGACCCGATATTGGTACGCTTCGCCCCCAAAAGCGAACCTCAGGAACTCCCGATGTTGCGGAAGGATGGAGATATGGAAGTACGCGTCTTTTAGGTCTATCGTGACAAACCAGTCCTCGGACCTGATCTGTGACACGATCTGCTTGAGAGTCAGCATTTTGAACTTGAGCTTCCCTACTGACCGATTTAAGAGGCGCAGGTCTAAAATCGGACGCAGCCCCCCATCCTTCTTTGGAACAATGAAGTACCGGCTGTAATACCCCAGCTCTCTGTAGAACGAACCCCTGAGGGCACCGAGAGAGAGCGGGCGCCGGATTTCAAGCGGCGGAACACCCCTGTCTCACGGTGGGGACCCACCCTCAGAAGCCTGACACCAGTGCGTCAGGACTTCTTCGACGAAGCCTTCCTGGCGACAATAACCGTCCTCAGATCGGTTCTATCCCGGGAAGACCTCGCCTGAGAACGCCGCGCTCAGCCCAGTTTTGCTGGGGAGGAGCCCGAGACGCGACGCTCTTCTTCTGCTGCGCCCTATGCGAGGAACCCGACGGGCGGGGCTGCTCTCGCCCAGCAGCCCCCGAAGGATGAGTACGGAGGGGGAGAACATTTCTGGAGCGCCGCTGCCTGCTTTTTTCCTTCTTGGAATCTCTCAATCACTGCGTTCACAGAACCACCCAAAAGACCTTCGGTCGACAGCGGCGCATCCAGGAGAAAAGCTTTATCTTTCTCCTTCATTTAGCCAGATTAAGCCACAGATGCCTCTCCGTGGCCACCAGGGCTGCCATAGAGCGGCCGACTGATCTGGCCGTCTCCTTGGTGGCACGGAGAGAAATATCTGCCGCCTGACGCAGCTCATTAAATCACGTCAGTGCCGACGACCTCCCCTCACTCATATCCTTCAGCAGATCCGCTTGATACGCCTGGAGGATGGCCATCGTATGCAAGCAAGATGCTGCCTGTCCCGCCGCTGAATAAGCTTTGCCCACCAAACCGAAGTATTTCTGAGTGGCTTAGTGGGCAACGCCGGTGTTTTAAAGACGATGCCGTCTCAGGAGAAAGATGGCTCGCCAAAACTTCCTCCATCCTCGGCATCGCCCATATACCGTGTCTCCTAGACCCAGCAATATTAGCATACATAGAGGTCTGGTGTGTGTCAAAATTCTAGCTGACACTGGTTTGTTCCACGATCTACACACCTCGGTGTGTAGATCGGGAAAGAAGGGCAAAACCGGCGTGGAGGTAGTGAGTGTGATTTTAAAAATCTCTCATCCATTTTACTCTTTACTCTCGACTCTTGTTTCTCAACTGGCCATTCAATGCTTAATTTTTCCACAGCCGAGTCAAAACCTCCATCAGCTCTACATTCGCGGGAGACTGGGATGGCGAGTCCCCGATCTCCACTGAGTCCATAGACTCTGCATCCACACTTTCAACATCCAGCTCCTCAGAACTGATGAATTGATGGCGCCTCAGCCGGGCAGGAAGAAACCGCAACGCGGACCCCCGCAGCGAGAACTGAGGCACTGGATCTTACCAGGTAAGGGCAGAGAAAGGGCGGGGCCGTCTCAATCCCGCTGATAGATCCATCTGCGATCCCCACGACGCAAGCCTTCGCTGTGCCTCGGCAGCAGCGGGACCCGAGCCGCGGGGAGCGCGCACCGAACCACTCTCCTCGAAGAGTGCCCGGCGGGAGCGAAGTGTCTTCATGGGCAGACACTCGCAGTGCTCACAGCCGGCCCCCTCGAGAGCCGACTGAGCATGCTGCACTCCAGGGGCGGCTCGCCCATAGAGGGCGCTGGGCGCCGCCCTCCCTCCGACCTGTCTGTCTGTTTTTTTAATATATATTATAATTTATCATTTTGAAAAATAATCTGTGTTAATTATATGCTAATAATGGTTTTACTTTGAAAAGTGTTTTGAACTCACCAGAATGATATTTGCATTCACTTTCGTTACTTTTATCATGTTGGTGTAGTAGTATAGCCAATAGGCTGTCTTCTCAGGGCGCCAGTTCGCTCAGCCCCACAGTGCTGGAATTTAAGCCAATGGTTTCCCGGTTGCTATGCAAAAAAGTTTATATTTCGCCAATCAGCGTCGTCAAATTTTATGGATTAGGGGCGCTGAAAATATCGCCCACAGTATCAGATTAGGGGAGTGCACCGTGCACGCGCACCACGGGACATTTTTTTACCTCAGATGAGAGCAGAATGGCGGCGCCAGTGACGTCGAGTGGAAATAATGTAAAGTTAGTCGTGGGAATTGACCTGTCTGTCTCTGTCACTCACACACACATAAACACTGTTTCACACATGTTTGATATTAAAATAGTTATAGGAATATTAATACCTGTGTGTTTGCTTTGTTTTTTTGATGTTTTTAAGTTCTGAGCTAGATTACTGTTTCATACTAGTTAAAATCAACTTTCTTCTCATACTTGGGTGTTACCCTCAAGAATGTTGTCCATCCTCTCTTTCAGAGCCTTTTCTCTCTCTCTTTCTCTAGTATCAGCACATTGTTATCCATTATCCAATTGTCAATTTGTCAAAAATATGTAGTCTACAGCTGGGGATTGATTAAACTAGATTGTTGTATTACCTATTATTTTTTGTATTACCTATATTATAATTTATCAATATTATGCGTTTGCACTTTTTCTGTCAGCACACAGAGCATAATAAACATGCAACTTGTTCATTATCATTAACTGTCAAACTGTTATTATTATTATTGTATTATTTGACCATTGTTATTGACTGGTTTAAGTTATTTTATTGGTATAGGTAAGGGCATGGCCTAAGGCCTAAAATGCACCAGAATGCAGGAAATCACATCTACTAAATTCAAAATTTTCTGGGGGGGGGGAACCCCAGACCCCCCTGTTATTCAGCCCCCCCTGCAATATTTTTTCACCAGCCGCCACTGCTGCACTCCCAAACAAACAACACACAGATCGTGTGTATCCCCACCCGTGATGAAGCGAGGGCAGGGATGAACACACTTTCTGAAATTCTGCTGTTGTTTGCTCGCCATATCAATATATATATATATACAATATTAGACAGACAGACAAAATTCATACATAGAGCGCTTGTGAAGACTCAGAAGCTGTTGCGCTTGTGTTTCGGGGATGCTTTATAGTTTCCTGGTCGATACGTCACCCCGCCTATGACGTTCCGTCTCGCCATTGGACAGATTTCATACGTGCTTCATGACTCGTCACGCAGAGGCGTTCCCACGGCGTTTACACGCAGCTCGAAGTTCCCTGAATGGGAACCCCCAATCTCCGTCACTTCTGACGTAACTCGAAGTGACTACGAAAGGGAACTAAAGATATAAATAGATTTTGTTAGTTCGTTTTTGTAAGTTTGTGAGAGCTATTTTTTGTTACATTTGGAGGCATTTCTTTTAGTTATTTATTATTTAGGCCTATATATTTTTCTAATACAGAAGACATTATTTCTATCATTATTTCATTCGTTTTTTTTTCTATCTGTCATAATAAAACATTGAGACATGAAAATGATCACCCTAGTATAGTATTCTATTATTATTTCTGTTTTACATTAAGCGCCATCTAATGTCAGGGAATGAATTTGCATGTTCATTCGGCTTATCGTCAGCGAAAAACGCTTGGGTGTGAACACAAAAAACGCGTTGAAAAACGCTGACGAATAACGCGCGCTGATATTCGTCCCGGTGTGTACGGGCCTTTAGGGTGATACAAATGACTTAAAGTCCCCGTGAAATCAAAATTGAACCTATTTACTTTGTTAGCGCATATTACTAGTCTTGTGGTGAACAATTAATCTGTGCAAGTAAAAATATATTTAAAAAATGTTTTACCTTGGTAATCTTTAATCAAAATCTGAAAAGTTACTTCCGGTCTGGAACGGTTTCTTTTTCTGATGACGTAGGTTTCACAGTTTGGGTGGGGAAATGCTTAACCACTCCCCTCAAACCGTTAGTTTACTATGAGCGAGAGATGGAGAGGAGGAGCGCTAGAGTACAACCCTGCCCTCTGTTCAATATTCCGTTTCACTTGGAAATACGTCACAGCACTGGAGAAAAATCGTTTGCGACTTCCGGTTCATGGGGACTTTAAATGTGATATTGCCTGCACAGCTCTTGTGTTTCGTTTGGTCAAACACCACAAGGTGTCACTGTGGCCTCAAAGCTTCAGCACTGCCACTCTGAGCTCGATTGCTTATGTCTGAGTTAAAACACGCCCCCCTCATTAACATACGGAGAAAGAAATGTTGGAATAAATAAATGTGGAAATAATTAAATGTGGAAATAAATAAATGTAGAAATAAATACATGTGAAAATAAATAAATGTAGACATAAAAACATAAATGAATGTGGAAATAAATAAAAGTGGAAATAAATAAATGAATAAATGTAGAAATAAATAAATAAATAAATGTGTGAAAAAATACAATTATACATAAATATGGAAATAAAAGTATAAATACTCATTTATTTGTACTTTTTTAAATTTCTTCGTATATTTATTTATGTATTTATTTTTGTATTTTTGCTTTTTTACATTTCTTCGTATATTTATTTATGTATATATTTATTTTTAATTAAGTCAGCTTTGGCATTCCATAAAGAAGAGGTAGCATTAAGTACAGCAGGAAGAGGAAGGAAGCTCTAGTGGCGGGTTTGGGCCACAAGGGGGCGTACTTCCTCTTAGTGGTCAACCTGGCTGACAGAGAACTTAATTTAAATTGCATTCAAACTGGTTTAAATTTAATTCAACTTAAGCGTATAAATAGATGTTAAATAACCTCTAGGAGAGTAAGGATACAGTCGTGATGACGTATCAAATCATAATTATTAAAAATAATTTGACAAAGGGAAAAAATATATATAAAGCCATAAAACAATTCCCAACAGGAAATGAGAGACTTAATTCAAAATTAACTTTGAAACTTGTTTGTTTCAAAACAAATTTGAATAAGTGAAAAAGAAATTTAAAAAAAAAATTAAACATTGGAATTATATTTGATGATGTTCACAACTATGGTGAGGTATCAGCAGAGGTGGGGACAAGTCACACATGGTCAAGTCCAAGCAAGTCTCAAGTCTTAACCATCAAGTCTCGAGTCAAGTCTCAAGTTGCAGTTCAGTTAAATCAAGCAAGTCAAGTCAAGGGTTCACCCTAAGCAAGTCAAGTCAAGTCCTGATAAGTTTCAAGTAAAGTCAAGTCACACTACTAAATAAATAGAGGTACATTTTTTCGATACATATTTATTTTTGCACAGAAAAGATGAACTTGTATACATATATTATGTATCTTGTTTATTAATCATTTGCTACATATTAATCATGTGCATATCTGTGCTACATTAATATCTGAAAATAACATAAAATTGTGTTGTTTACACAAAACGTTCAGAGTCTTAAGATGTATCGATTCTAAGATGTATAATCCAATCTGTCTAATTCAATTTAATTGAAACGGTGTAAATGTGTTGCATTTACAGAAAATAAGGTTTGCCAAGACAGTGGCAATAAGCTGTGAACGATGGGGCCGCATAATAATCCCCCCATGACTGAACACACGCTCAACAGGTGCGCTTGAAAAAGGCACAGCTAATACCCTCATTGCCATTTGAAACAGTGAAGGCATTTTCTCCTTGTTCATTCCCCAAAACAAAAGGCAGTTCTGGCCATCACAGTTGTCCAGGTAATGTTTGAGCTGGGCAGCAGGGCTGAAATGAGTGGATTTCTTCTGCTTTTTGTGGTATAAGAACAGCCCAGTTTCATCACCTTTGCTCTTCTTCATCTCCACGACCTGTCTGCTCTGCCTCCTGGAGAATCAGATCTAAAACACAAAAATGTGAAATTATAAATAAACCTACAAAATATTCTATAGAGCAGCATGATTCTGGACACATTGAGAATCATAATTTATTTCTAAATAGACAATTATCTAACAATTCTTTACAAAAGAATGTCATGTAATTTACTAAATGTTCTGACAAAATGTTAATTGCAATTGTCTATTCAAAAATATTTAATTGAAAAGATTTTTTTTTTAAGCTGTCTTAAAAACTGAACCTGAATGAATGATTGTTGATGTGATGGTTTAAATTATTGTAACAGTTTTTCAACTGTAGTATGGTGGTCAAAAATTGACCTATTTATAGTAATGTAACATCAGGAGTCTATAAGTTTATATTGTTTAAAACCTTTTGAGGAACCTTTGACCAGAAATGAGTTCAATAGGTCAGATATTGACTTCTCTATGGCTTAGGAAGCATATGTTGGAGTCTATGAGCATGTATGGAAAGTTCAAGCTTTCCAAAAAACTTGAAAGAGATCAAGTACTTTTGGGCCAGAAACATGTTTAGTAGGTCAAATATTTGTCTGGCTGAAATGACATCATGAGAAGTAAATCTCTCGGTATATTAATCCACAGATCAAGGACCCGTGGGCCATAAAAGTGTTCCTGAAGGTCAAAAATTGACCTATGTAATATAACATCAGAAGTTTATATCGTTTTAAACTTTTTGAGGAACCTTTGTCCAGAAATTAGTTCAAAAGGTCAGCTATGGACTTTTCCATGGCTTAGGAAGCATCTATTGGAGTCTATGAGTATGTATGGAAAGTTCAAGATCAAGTACTTTTGGGCCAGAAATATGTTCAGTAGGTCAAATATCTGTCTGGCTAAAATAACATCAAGTAACAATAACAATAAGAAGGATCAATTGAATACCCATAGGTTAGAAATATGTTCAGTAGGTCAAAAGGGAAACTATAAATATAACATCAGATTGAGTCTATCAGTTGATATTATTTAAAAACTTTTGAGGAAAAATAGACCAGAAATTAGTTCAATAGGTCAGATATGGACTTCTCTATGGCTTAGAATCAAGTACCCGTGAGCCAGAAATATGTTCACTAGGACAAAAAGGAACCTATCTATAGCTTATAAATCATCAAAAGTCAATAAGATAATATTTATTAAAACCTTTGAGGACCCTTTGACTCTTTCGCATGGATTCTACTACCTATTCTTTTGTGCACTGACGAAAAAACATCACTTGAGCGGTCGTGCAATGCAATAACTTACTCGTTCCTACTGCGACAACCGGCGCGAGCGTAGACCCCCCTGATGGTTGATGTACGCTACTGCCGTAGTGTTGTCTGAACGGACAAGCACGTGCTGGCCCGAGAGCAACGCTCTGAAGCGGTGCAGGGCGAGCCGTACTGCCAGCAGCTCGAGGCAATTGATGTGCATGAGGCGCTGGGCTCCTGTCCAGGAACCGGCGGCTGCATGCCCATTGCACATTGCACCCCAACCCGTGGTAGATGCATCCGTGGAGACAACAAGATGCCTGGAAACTCGCTGGATAGGGACGCCGGTCCGTAAGAAGCTGAGGTTCGACCACGGGAAGAAGGTTCGGCGGCACGCTGGAGTCACTGGAACTCGGAGCGAACCGCGATGCCATGCCCACCTCGGGACTCGATCGCGAAGCCACAGCTGAAGCGGTCTCATATGAAGCAAACCGAGCGGCGTTACCGCGGCCACGGATGCCATATGCCCCAGGAGCCTCTGAAATAGTTTCAGTGGAACCGCACTCTTGCCCTCGAACTGTCGAAGACAAGTCAGCAGTGAGTGCGCGCGCTCGCTCGTGAGCTGCGCGGACATGGCGAGCGAGTCTATCTCCATGCCGAGAAAAGAGATCCTCTGCACGGGGCAAAGTTTGCTCTTTTCCCGGTTGACCCGAAGGCCCAGACGGGCTAGGTGCCGGAGCACCAGGTCTCTGTGTTCGCAAACCTGAGCTCGAGAGTGTGCCAGTATCAGCCAGTCGTCGAGATAGTTCAGGATGCGAACCCCGTGCTCGCGAAGGGGAACAAGGGCTGCCTCGACGATCTTCGTGAAGACGCGAGGGGACAGAGCTAACCCGAATGGGAGAACCGTGTACTGATATGCCTGGCCCTCGAAAGCAAACCGAAGAAACGGTCTGTGTCGAGGCAAAATGGAGACATGAAAGTACGCGTCCTTCAGGTCGATCGCTGCAAACCAATCCTGAAACCGAACGCATTCGAGAATGCGTTTGGCTGTGAGCATTTTGAACGGTAGTCGATGGAGAGAACGGTTCAAAATGCGCAGGTCCAGGATCGGTCGTAACCCACCGGTCTTTTTGGGGACAATGAAGTAGGGGCTGTAAAACCCGGACCTCATCTCGGCTGGAGGGACCGTCTCGATTGCACCCTTCGCCAGCAGGGTCGCAATCTCCGCTCTCATGACCGGGGTATTGCCACCGACCATCGTGGAGCGAACTCCCCTGAAACGGGGAGGAGACTGTGCGAACTGAATCGCGTAGCCGAATCTGATTGTTCTGATGACCCAGCGGGACAGCCCAGGAAGCGCTAGCCAGGCTTCCCGCAAGTGAACCAGCGGGGTCATGCGAACCACAGACGTCCCCCCGGAGGGGCAGCGAGGCGGGTCGACCAGCATGCGTGCAGGAGTTACCCCGTCCGGATGCACCGTCGAAGCCCGCTCCCCGACAGAAGAGACCAGGGAAGGCAGAGCGTTCCACGGGGGTCTGTTCTGCCGGGGGTCTGGCGATAGAGGGGGAAGGGATTGACGTAGCCCGGGGACGACACACGCACCCTTCCGCGCCCTCAGAGACAGAGAGGAATGTGTGGGCTGACGCACTGGGACGTCAAGCGCACCCACTCCAGTCTGTGGGCTCAATGATGATGTCAAGTCTTTCTTTAACAAACTCAGGGTGCTGCCCACCCGTGGGTGAGCAGCGGGGAGCTGAGAACAAAAGATTCTCCCCCGGCCCTCCACCGGGGGAAGGAGGGGGCCTGCTACCGCCTCCTGGGAAAGACTCGACTTCGTCACTGAGCAGCCTGTGTCAGGATCGTCGCTTAGCCTGGCGTTTAGCGGGGCGTGCGGCCTGAGGGGGCTGCGACGCCTGCCTGCGGCCTCCTCCACGCCGTGGCCCGGGTGAAGGCTGCTGCTGGGGCCGGGCGGGAGGGAGGGGAGCCGCAGGTGGGCGTCCTCGGCGGCGAGCAGCGGGAGGCATCTGTGCCGGCGACTGGGTGGAGGCAGCAGCTGGTCGCCGGGGCAGAATGTGTTTAATTGCCTCCGTCTGCTTCTGGGCAGTGGAGAACTGCTGGGCGAAGTCCTCGACTGCACCGCCGAAAAGGCCAACCTGGGAGAGAGGGGCGTCGAGCAGACGAGTCCGCTCAGCGCTCCTAACGTCTGCCAGGTTGAGCCAGAGATGACGCTCCTGGACCACACTGGTGGCCATCACCTGACCAACGGCGCGAGCGGCCACTTTCGTTGCCCGGAGAGCAAGGTCAGTGGCGGACCGTAAATCTTTAAATGCCGTTGGATCAGTCCCGCCCTCGTGCATGTCTCTGAGCATCTTCGCTTGGAAGACCTGCAAAATGCTCAGAGCGTGCAAAGCGGAGGCCGCCTGTCCCGCCGCTCTTTAGGATCGCGCCGCCATAGCAGACGAGAACCCACAGGCTTTGGATGGGTGCTTAGGAGGACCACGGGATGAGGCGCTCTGTGGACACAGCTGCATCACGACAGAGCGCTCCACCGGGGGCATCCCAGTGTACCCACGGGCGGCCCCACCATCGAGGGGGGGAAAGGCGGGGGAGAGATCGCGCTCTCGAGTGGACAGGGGAGCCCCCCAAGAGCGCGATAACTCCGCATGCAGCTCGGGGAAAAAAGGTATTGGAGTTGGCCGTGGCCTTGCGGCGGCAGCTTTGTCCAAAAACCAATTATCCATCCGTGAGAGATCGGGGCAGGACGGAGGTTTCCATTCTAGCCCGATACTCCCAGCGGCTCGAGACAGCATGGCCGTCAGCTCGGGATCCGATGCGGACAACGCTGGCACCCCCGAAGGAGGCAACGCAGCCGCATCCTCATCTCCCGAGGACTCTAGCCCGCCTAGTGATGCTGTGATAGACATTACATCATCATCTGGAGCGCTGCCCGAAGCAGCCGGCGCCGCCGAAGAGGCAGCCGACTGAATCGAGCTAACGCTCGCTGGCTCTCGCACCGAGGCGGGAGGTGTGGCCCGAGGAATCGTCGGGGCTTTATCCCACACCGTCACGCTTAAACTACCGGGTCCCCGGGTCGACGGGCCCCCTTCTGTGAAGGAAGCCGATCGCGTGCAGCTCTTTCAATGAGAGGAGGAAATTCACTCTTTCAGCGCTGAGGCTACCAGGGAGAAGTGCAAAGTCTGGCAGACCACTGCTCAGATCGCAGGCGATGCAGAATCTCGCTGGGTACCGCCGTCACACCAACACTGAAGAGGACGCTCGTTCTCGAAGAGTCTTGAAACAGTGAGAATGGCTTTCAGGAGTGAAGCGAAAACATACTGCGGTTGCGTTCATTTCCTCCTTTTATACTCACGGAGTAGGGCGGAGTACGCTATGCAAATTTCCGCAGCCCCAAGGCATTGCATGCCATTGGCTCGTTTTTAAATACTCGAAGAGGATTGGCTTTCTATGCGAAACCCCCAATCTCCGTCACTTCTGACGTAACTCGAAGTGACTACAAAAGGGAACAGCAATTTTTACAGTGTAGAATTGTCACGGTGTTCCCTTGTTTATCACTAGAGGTCCTCGTTCTCACGGCGTCCTTCACGCCGTGAGAACGAGGACCTCTAGTGATAAACAAGGGAACACAACTAGACACTGTGACAAGAATGCATAAAATAACTAGTACAATGAAGAAATAACACATCTGCGTTGTTTATTGAAGAATAAACTATGCACTTATTTCATTGCATAGTATACAAGTTACTATAGAAACTATAGTGTTGTGCATAACACAGCTTGACTGCAATGCAAAGCAACTACTCGTTATAACATTCCGTTGTGCGAGATAACACAACATGTGTGTTAGTAAGATTGCAATATACGTTTAAACTTAATCCGATATGCATTGAAAAGAGATGACATTACTGTTTCATATGATTGCTATTGATATAGGCTATTGATCTAACTAAGCATATATGACTTCTGTCACAGCAATAATTAGTTTGTTTTCTTGCACGCACCACAATAGTGCAGGTCTCACTTTTGAACGTTTTTTTACAGTATTTTTTTAATTTTTTTATTTGCAAATCAAAAAAGCAGAATTTTCTCAGGCGTCAGAGAAATTCTTTGCAAAGCAATAAATCAATAAATCAAGATGCATCTTTTGCAGGGAGAATACTTAGATTTTTATTCATTTCAATTAGTGTTTATTTGCAATGCATATTATTGCATTCCTGCTGTGCATAGAACATCTATTACATCAGATGAAAGCCACTGATAATGTCAAACGTGTGCCATGATTAATGGACGATTGCTGCCATCTATTGGAAACCAAACAAAAAATAAAATAATGTGACATTTCAACTAAAGCCGCTAGATGGCCATTTCCACACACCTTCACATTTTTCCATTTAGAAATTAAAATATGAGGGTAATAAATAAAATCCCATTAAAATAAAATAAAATACATTGGAATACAGCATTTTATGCAAAGCAGGAAGATATAAAAAGCACATGTGTGTGTAAGTGCGATTTAGTTCTCGTATTATGAGATGATTGAGATCGCTTGTGCAATCTGTGCATATCCGCAATGAAAAAGACATTTCTCATTATGTGTAACAGTTATAATTCGTGAAAATCTTATGCAAAGATTGCTGTCATCGAATCAAAAGCATATAAAATGAAAATAATATGCATTTTAATATGCAGAAGTATTAAATATTAAGTATTAAATAGTTATCAAAAGTATTAAATGTTAAATATTGCACAGTACGTGGGTAGAAGAAAGCCTGGGGATTGGGGGGTGAGTGTGGAGTCAGTGTCTGTGTGTGTTCAAATTGGTTATTGCTTTTGGGAACAGGCCGGCAGATTTAACCATTAAGGTCCCTGACTGTTAACTTGAAAGGCATTAATGAACTAAGTAACCTTTGCCAAAAAATCCCCCAAAAAATGCAGAATCCCTGGCAGCATTCAAAGGACAACCAAAAATTCATTTATTTCGTGAGCACTTAACTGTAAAAAAAAAAAAAAAAAAAAAAAAAAACATACAGTATGAATAAGTTCACCAAAGTAAAGAACAAAGCAATATTGTGTATTTTACTAAATCCTGGATCCTAGATGTCCCACCTTCCTCCTCGTAGAACTAATCCTGTTATGTATTTGCAATGCATTGAAATGCATAGATTTTCAGTTGAAACCTATTCATTTGGGGTGGTAAACATGAAAGTTGGGTGAAAAAAAAATCATATACAGGGCTGAGCATTAATGTTTGCCCTTGGCTACCAAATTCATACAAGTGGCAAACAGATTTTAACTTTTAACTACTTTTAAAATTTAACGTTGAGCTGTTAATAATTCTAACATCACATTCAAACCAGAGATTATTTTTCTGATTTAATAGAAACTTCACTTTTGAGGATGACTCAGTAATTTTGCTTTTGCTGGTCATATGTGCATTCAAATTATGTCAATATGATCAGAGGAACTTATAATGTGCAGGTTTTTTTCAATGTTTGGTCTTACAACACATTTCGACTTCAAACTGCATTTACACTCAGGTTTTTTATAACATACATTTTTATCCTTTACAAATAAATGTCAGCAGCTTGAGAAGCTACATGCCATGGGCTACAAGCCACTCCTCCTCCTTCAGAAGGAAGGGAAAGGGAAGAAGAAACCCAAAATAACTTCCCTCACCCCAAGATGCAAGCTGGACCCGCTGGCTACACAACACCTCAATAAAATGTTCGCATTTTATGAGTTGTTTGTGCAGGTGAGTGTACAGTGTATTTTTTTCAGTCGCCATACAGTGTAGAGTTGATTGTCAATCCTTCCCTATTTTTTCAGCATTTATCAAATATCAAATATTTATGTTTGTATTTTTATTTAAAACAAATGACAACCTTATTCATTTCAACGTTGTGTAATGTTGGTTACATGGCAAGACAATCGTGGAAAACAAGACACTGTCCACTGAAGGTAGAACTACTTTTTGTTGCAGAGAAACAAAGTCAAAAATAAATTAAAGCTGCAAGCAGCGATGGGCGGGCCCTCGCATCTGTAGCGTGTTGGGGTGTGTTAAGGCAAAAATTCAATAAAACAGACATCACTTCGTAAGAGACACTCTGAGTCAAATTAATAAAGGAAAAGGTTTATTATTCTTGCAAGAACAATAAGGCTCAGTCACCAACACAGATTACTGCGAAGTGGAGTGACGCCCAGAACACAGGCCGGGGTGAAGACTAAATAGCCCTCCCCAAGGTTATTTACTGCAAGCCGAGCCTTCTCTGTAAATTTCCACAAAGTTATAGGATTCATGATGCCAGGTTAGATTTACTAACCCCCTCAACCCCTCCCAGTCTAAGATGACCCCTGACCCGGCCGGTCCTCTGGTGCCTAGCTCCACTCTTGATAAGGGAGAACAATTAATACATGTGAGATTAAAATTCCCCACAACAATTCCCCCCTGTTTATCATTAGGTTACCCATAATCATAATAATAAACAAAGACAAATTTTAAGCCCAACATCACATTTATACCCTTCAATTGATTTTCGCATAAATGATCACTCTGCTTAAACATCTGTTGAAAAAAATAGTATTTGTAAAAGAAGAAAGCTTAAGGCTGTTTTTGCGGAGTAAAGCTCCATTAATTGTCTAGCAAGCAAGTAAAGCATTTTATTTGAAGCCGGGCTAAATGAATAATCACTGTTATTGCACTCCTGATAAAAATCAGACCCTCAGTCACTCCAAATATATAAGAAATAGGTTATAGATTAGCAAGAAAAACAACCAACAAACCCCATAATTGTTCCAATATGATATTAAAATACACCAAAATGCAACAGTCCTATCGCTACAATTGGCAGTACCGTCTGGATTATCCAGTACACCCATCCTCCCCACATAGACATGAACCACCCAACCCATGCCCCATTAGCATGTTCAGGCTCCTTTACCACCTCATGTGTTCAATCCACCAGTTATGTTGTCACTGTAGTCTGCAATGTTAAAACAAGACTTCTAATTCAATTTAGTAAGCCCTATTGAATGCTGTTTAACAAATCTTACCAGATAAGACTTATAATTTTATCCTTTCTTGTAACCAAATGAGTTGTTCAAAATGAACTCTAATATCTCTAGTACAGACACATCGATCAATACATTTCCTATATTTGCACCAATCAAATCAATACTTAGTTTGATTCAAACAAAATCATCACAGAAACAGATTCTCCTGTTAAACTTAAACCATCAGTTGGCAGGTGGTTCCTCCAGGTGTGTTGATCATCTCGTTCGCCCCATGGACGTTCCATGTTCACCAGGGTGACACTTTGCGTGCCGTCGCAATGGTCTTCCCACGTCGGGAGGGAGGCTGTTACTAGCACTAGCCTTTGACCCCTCACTTTATGCTCTATTGGATGGTTGAGGCCTGCTGGTGTTGTCTTAAGGTGAGAGGCTTGGACCCAGTTGTCACATTCTCTGATCCTTTCAAGGTTTCCCTTAATTCACGACCGCACCCCCACTGGAGTGAACCATTTCTTGCCTGCTTTCACCTGCGAACAGAGACCTTAACTATTCTTGTTAGTGACAACATCTATTAACTCATCTGCTTGTCTGGCCGGTCTTCCCCTTTTAATGTGACCTGTGGAATCAATAACCTGAAACATTATCACTGGATCTTAATATCATTCAGAGTCCTTTTTCCTCTGGGAAACATTCAACTCATATTGCTCATGTCCTCAGCATAACGTTTATACATTTGAAACAGAATCAGTTCTGTTTGCTGCAATCCATCCTGAGATTCTGTAAAAGGAAAATCTTAGTTATGCGCTGCGCAGGTGTGACACCGTTCCGTCACACTAATAACCCAGGCCAGGGTAGTTAGCCAAATTCATCCCTAGCCATTATTTTATTAGACACATTCTGCTCATGTCTTAAAAGTCTGCATGATCTGTAGAGAAAAACAAATGGCGAGGTTATTTTCAGATAGTAAAGTACACGTAGTTTCTTTTGTCCGCTGTGCTGCCATGGCCTTCGCTGCTGCCTCTGCCCTGGCGTCTCCTGTTGAAACAGTCCTGAAATTGTGTTATCAGCGTGTGCAGCCCACTTATAGACAGCAACATTGCCCCTCCTGTGCAATGGCTTTCAGCAAATTTGAACCCCTCAGTAAACCCATATTTGGCAATTGTTACCATCCCCCTTTTGATGCATGACCCAGCTCATGCATCAATTCAAATTAATCTAATTCTCCAATCAACACTAACCCAAACAGCATCCTTCAACCAATTTTCGCCCAGACATCTTTCTCTGCCTCTGAAACAAAAATATTACTTAAAGGCCCAATCTCACCTTCTTATCGAAGTTTTTTGAAGGGCAACGGCCCTGAGTCTCACAGCGAATCCTGCTTTTCAGGCCTGTTGTTTGGTCTCTCAAGTCAGTTATCTACAAACATTTCCAAAGTCATCAATTGTTTCTATCAGGTCACGTCGTGCTGTACAGACTTAGTCTATGTCAGTCAAACATGTCCCCCTCCGTTCATGATTGTTAAGGACTCTCTTAATAATTTGATATTAACTTAGCCATTTTTCTTTGTTGTTGCCATCAAATCTACACCCTTTTCGTTGATCTCAACCCCTGACAGACGTCCGTCAACAAATTCACAATTCCAATTTACAACTACATCATGAATGACAAAACTATTACTACTAGACAGAGCTTGATGACCAATCAACTTAAAGCTCGTCAGAATTTTCCTTTAAAGTTTGTCATTTGCCTTGGCCCATCTGTGATGATAAAACTCACAAAAGCATAAAATGCTTTCACTATTAAACACACACACACACACACACACACACACACACACACACACACACACACACACACACACACACACACACCACACACACACACACAACACACACACACACACACACACACACACACACACACACACACACACACACTCATACCTGACTATGAACTGCATATTTTCATATTCAAATCTTTCGAATAAGATTTTAAACTTTACATTTTCTTGTAACCTTTACCTAAATTTACATGGTTTCTAAACCATCTTTCAAAGCATGTCTGTTCATTATTCATTCGAATTTAACAAGGTCAGCTGGTTGTTTTGGTTCATTATCATTATTTTGCTTTAGCAGGCCAATAACAGAAAGACAGACACAGTTCCCTTCCTCCACTCAAGTCTCTCTCACTATAACAAAATAATCTTTTTAACAGCCTCCTAAGACTGTAACTTAGACAACATTTAAACTCATTACAATATCCTTTGACCATTCACCTTTGTTATCTAGACTCTTCTTAAATCTACAAAAGCTGTCTTCATCTTTAGTCACCACCATGTCTAACGACCTTCAGGAGTCAAAAATATGTTAAACATATTAGTTCAAAATCAACACTATAATTTTCCTTGCCCATAAGGCGACCGACATCCAAAAGTTTTATTGCTGTCTCCACAACAACTAATGGGAATCACTTCATGGCCCTGACTGAACCCTGAAAGCCCAATTCCTCTTAGCTCTTTTCTATAATCTCCATCAGGGTGTGGTCCCCTGGCATACATAGAGCTTGTCACAATGAGAAACAAGCCGTGCTCTAAGTGCGGTTTCTGGTGAGTGGGATAGAGGGACTTACGTTCCTGGGGCAGACTGCCGTGACTCCTCACAGCTCCATCCCCACTAACGATACAGGATGCTGTTGGCCTCGCAGACACCCGTCCACTCTCATACCCAACCTCACATAAACACCTCCATCAGGAGATGCCCAGATTCTGCGTGATCCCCCTGCCTTAGGTTGCCTCCTATTTGGCCAAAGAAGGTCTTACCCGTCATCGAGATGACCACTCGTGCACACATAGTAACCGCCATTTTCCAAAACCCTTTTCTTCAACAAAATCTGTTGTTTCTGGAGCTTAGGAAAAATATTCAAGAGTCACCAGGGCCATTCGGATTGCCTAATAGTTGAAACACAGGGAGACAGGTTAATAACAACAGTATTCAATCACTTAAATCCATTAACCATCTTAAAAGCAGCAACTAGCTACTCAGTGGATTTAGATCACAACCGTACATTCAGTGCACTTCATCTGTAGGCGGAGCCATCGGCCCCGCCCCCGTTTCATGGTGGGGACTAAGATCTTCAGACAAAGAAGTTACTGGTTCACAAACAACCTAGTCAAAGATGTATCCTCGTTTCGTCTATTATTATTTTAATGACTTCTTGAAAGTCCTTCAGTTTTACCTTTAAAACATTTAAAATACAAATTGCCTCTGAATGGCAATGATTTCTCTTAACATCTCTGTGTCTATGATCTTCAACTGAAACACTGTTTTAATACAAATAGCTTATTATCACTAATGACACAGGCTCAGATAACAGCTTCTAGCTGTCATTGAATGAGAGAGAGACTGAGGTATTCAGGACTGGTACTGCACGCTCATAAACTTCTAACATCAAACTTTGTATTCTATTCCAACTTAAGGCATCTTTGCCAGAAATTACATACGGTTTCAAATAAACATTATTTACATTTGTCTTTTGCCCACATCAGGGAATTAAGGCATTACTAATTTCCTCTCAGATTGAGTCTCTGTTGCACTGGCAGTTTTGCAGCCACAGCACACATCAGATTCAGATAAGCAAACTATTTCATTACAACCAAAAACAAACCTATCTTTTGAAAGCTAAACCTCAGCTTCTAGTTCTTTCACGGTCAACTCTTCAAGCTGTTTGTTTAATCAGCATTTATCAACTGCTAATCCAGTACTGCTTCTGCTTATTTAATTTTAAATAAAAATAATTATTCTTGTTCTTAATAACATTTCTTATTTCTCAATTTTAATCGTTGAGTTCAACCATAGTTTAATATTTGACTTAAGTTTTCTCTTGGAGTTTATCAATCTCCAATTAGGATTTCTAACTTTGACGAGGCAAGCACTCTCTGCTTGTGATACTTTTACAGTTCTGTCAGGTCCATTAAGTCAAGAACAACACAGACAAAATTTTAATGAAAAATTTTTTTATTTAGAATTTATTAAATGATTGCAATAGTTGATGTTCCTAAATTTAAATTTGGCGGTATGGCTCTGTTCAGGGAGTCCTCTGACCTTTCATGAGCACCATGAAATAGCAGGGAGTCAGAGGACAGCAGCAGCAGCATTAGGGAACGCTCACACAGTTTAGGACTGTGAAAACTAAAATATCCCCCGTGAACAGAGTGGCAACGTGACATAACAAATGCCACGTTATGTCTGAGGAGGAGCTGGGGAGGTGGTGGGCAGAAGCAAGCAGCAAGCATGAATTGAGCAAACTGAATGAGCTTTAAATGGTGCGCTTGTTCGAGCTTTGGCCATTGAGCAGCAAGGGGAGTAACTCAGCTAATGCAGCTCAGCTGGAGCGGATCAGCTGACGAGATTGTATTAGCAAATGGCATAAACAGCGTCTTGACTACCTGGCCTGCCAGAACTGACGCTGACGCTCAATTTCTGTCAGGTCCATTAAGTCAAGAACAACACAGACAAAATTTTAATGAAAAATTTTTTTATTTAGAATTTATTAAATGATTGCAATAGTTGATGTTCCTGAATTTAAATTTGGCGGTATGGCTCTGTTCAGGGAGTCCTCTGACCTTTCATGAGCACCATGAAATAGCAGGGAGTCAGAGGACAGCAGCAGCAGCATTAGGGAACGCTCACACAGTTTAGGACTGTGAAAACTAAAATATCCCCCAAAACAAAACCACACCTGGCAATCCTCTGTGATACAGAGGATGATTAATTGACTAGACGAGCTAAAATAAATAATTCCCCCCAAAATAAATAATAAATAAATACTCGATCTGTGTCGTCTGAGCTACAATTAAAATGTATTATTATTGGAATGACGTCAGACCGCAAACTTAAACATGTTGTTACGTAGATTATAATCTATCTGTCTTGAACTATTTGACGGACTACGGTGTGTGGAGATATCCACATCCGAGACGAACTAGATGAAAATTAACAGGTCGCTCATACAGGGACATTAATGAGGAGAGTGCTATAGCAAGATAATGATTATAAATTTATTTAGCTAAACAAATCAGAGAACTGAACTCATGGCCTTCTGTGCGTTAAGAATAGCCCGAACATCGGGACGGAGGTATCTTTCGTAAGCAGCAGAAGACCACCGTCCCATGGCTTTAAGGGTTGAAACCGGAGCGGATGCAGCCGCTGTTGTTGCTGCGCCGATGCGCAGAGAATGAGCAGTATAGCGGTCCGGGGGCAGTCCACAGAATTGACAAAGGAGGCGTAGGTGACAAGAAAACCAGGTTCTAGACATTGTTTTCCCTGCCTGCGTGACGAACAACGGTTCCTGCGGATCAGCACTTGCACGGTACCTCAAATAGAACAGCATGGAAATCAGAGGACAAAAAGCAGTGTTAGACTCAGAGATGTACACAATAACGCCTTCACGGTTTTTATCAGTTTTGGAGTGTTTTAAATATAATGTGAAATGGTGATCGTGAATTGAGACATCGGAAATTGTTAGATTGAGATTTGGGTCAAAAGAACAAGTGTGTGAAGAAATTTCACCACCCCTTAGAAAACCAAAAAAAGCTGTGAGAATGACTGTTTCTAATAATTGATCCGTGTATGACCCAAAACACCCATCCCGTAATTTTGATATGATTTGTTTAACCAAAGGCAGTGTAAAAGGGAAACGTTTATCATTGCCTTGTGGAGAATGTCTTTTGATTCCGTTCAGCAAAAGGCGAATGGAAGGAGTTTCCAAAATACTGGAGGCAGATGGATCCAGGCAGCGCAGATGGAATTGAATGCCAGAAACAGTATTTTTTATAGAAGAAGGTTGAAGTTTCCGATCCTCGAAGCAGTGGACTATAAACGCACTAATATACGATATTTTGATAGGCAGAACAGCTACAGATAAAGAAGCACAAAAACTAATGAAATGACCATGCAGAATCATACGATTTTAATGTAGAACTAGCCAAACCCCCCCGCATGTACTGCGCAGCAGAATGCATATAGGATTGAAGAGGGGTTTTCAATCTAGAATGGTTTGACTGAAAGGTGGGCATTCCAGGCTTGATTGTGCTGCAGCTGGACACAGGAGATGAAATTTCTGAAAATTGAAACGAGACAAAGAATCGGCAACTTTATTATTCAAACCGGGAATGTGTTCCGCACGAAAATGATAGTTCCCCAAAACTGATAGCCATGTAAGACGTCTCATGAACCTGTTGATAAATGGAATGGATGAACGCCTCTTATTGATTATATTAACCGTAGCCTCGTTATCGCAGAAAAACATGATTTGTTTCCTGGCCCAGTATTTACCCCACAGAATGCATGCGACGACGATCGGATACAGTTCTAATAGGGCTGTCAAAGACTCACCAGCAGGTAGGGAACGCATTTCTTCCGGCCAAGCGGATGCAAACCATTCGTTTTTAAAACCCCCCCGAACCCTACTGAGGGTGCAGCATCAGTATACAGATTAAGGGCTAAAGAGGACTCCATGAAATCATTGAGAAAAAAGGAAATGCCATTCCATTTATCTAAAAGCAGAGACCAAAATTTTAGCTCAGATCTACATCCCGCGTCTAAAATAACTACATCACTGAGATCTTGTGCAGATTTAGAAAGGTCAAGAAGCCTGGAAATAAATGATCTGCCTTGAGGAATTACTCTCATTGCGAAATTAAGGTGCCCCAACAGAGAAAGCAAGTCCCTTTTTGAAAAAGATTTTGAATTTTTTGCGACTTTCATAACTTGTCTTATCCGGGATAATTTCTCGAGGGGTAGTGAAGCTTGCATTTTATTTGAATCGAGAGAAATGCCTAAGAATTCAATGACTTTGACTGGACCCACGGTCTTTTCTTCCGAGAGAGGAACGCCTAATTCAGAAAAGGTGCGTTTGAGAATCGATATGGAGAAGTCTGATTTTTTGTAAGGAAAATCTACTAGAAGAAAATCATCTAAAAGATGAAGGACGAATGATAATTTCTCGTTATTAAGAAGAATCCAACACAAAGCTTCAGACAAAGTATCGAATATTTTTGGACTGCTACGACAGCCAAAAGTGAGTCTAACCGCAAAATACAATTTTCTCCTCCACTGGACGCCGGACAAATGCCACTGTGAGGGATGCAATGGCATAATTTTAAAAGCATCGGAAATATCTGCTTTTGCAAGCCAAGCTCCACGTCCTGCCTTTTTAATGAATTTGATAGCGTCATCCACGGTGTTGTAAAAAAGTGAAAACGGGGCTAAAGGAATAAGGCTATTAATGCTGTCAGCCAAACCATTGTGGGGAGCAGAAAGATCGATAATTAAACGTTTTTTACCCGAATATTTTCGAGTGGCTTCCCCTATAGGACTTATCCTAAAAGTCGGGAAGGGAGAATTGTCAAATGGGCCTATCATGAATCCTTTCTTAACCTCTTTCTCGAGCAAGGTATCCACAGTTTCCGGCTCCTGAGACGCGGACAATAGGTTATGGCAATGGAAAGATACAGCAGGAAAATGCAGCAGCCCAGCAAAAAAACCCTGAACAAGACCAGTCAGTAAATAATCCACAAAACAGCGGTCAGGATGCTTTTTTAACGCTTGTCCCAACTTGGGAACGTTTATGGGAGTTGATGGTTTTATTTCTTTCGTTCCATTTTATGAAGCGTGTTCTCCTCGGGCACACGGACTTTGGGTGGGCGTTCCCACAGTAGCTACAAATGTGAAAATATTTACAATTATGCATCCTACAAATATTTTCATTGAAATTGAAGCAAATAGGAGTAGTAAAGTTATTCACCTGGGAGCTAGTTTTGTAGCTCGGGCCAGGATGAGACATGGAGGAAATAGGCTTAGATTTAGAGCATAAGTTGGTAGAATGTGAGAGAGAGCCACAAACGGAGCAGGACAGGATTTGGTGACCTGTAAAGTGTCTACTTATGAGCGCGAGATCGACCACGGACCAGTCTAGTCTCTGATTGAAGCGTTGAATAAACATAGCCGCTTTTGCAGAAAAAGACTTGTGATACTCATAGAATAGAACCCCACCGTAAGAGAGAGCTAGGTCAGAAATTATGGCCAGATAGGTATCTAGTTCGGCTCTGCGCGCTGGATAGACTTCACAAATTACGTCCCTATAAACTCCGAATGCGGTAACGAACTCAGGAAAAGTCAGGATTTTTGAAAGTCTAGGATCCCCATCTTTAAGCTCCACATGCACGTCACCACAGTCTACGACACGCCGTTCACACAGCTCGGAGCCCAGTAGGAGTTTAACGAGGTTAATGTCATTACCTGCCAATATCTGTCCCCTCAGCTGATGAGAGATGGCAGCAGCTGGTGGGAAAAAAGGCGAGCCAGTGGAGAAAGGTACGGCGGTTGCTAGGGTCCTTTTAGGTAAAAATTCCGTGGTGACGTCATCACTTTGAGGCTGGCGCAGATGATGCAGGTCAGAGACAACAGCGGAAGTTGAAGCCGTGGTGGACGTCGAGAGGGAGCCGTCTTCCAGTGTTGATATCCTAGCGGACATTCCGAGGAGAGAAGATTGGATATCAGAAAGTGCCATGAGCACTGGATCATCTGAAAAAGCACTTGGGCCTGGACGAACAGGGCAGGTGACTCGTTTTTGCGCTGGGGCTTTGTTGGCCGTCTCGGGATTTTTTCGCTTCGATGTGTGCTTTTTTCCGGACTGGGGAGGAGGCACCGGTGGAGATTCAACGACTGGAATGGCTACAGAATCGCAGAGGAGGGCAAATAGGTCCTCATGAGAAGTGCCACGCGGAGGCTGAATGTCGTTTAAAAATAGGGTTTCCAGTATTTTTGCCACGGGCCAATCGCCGATGCATAGTTGGGACGATTTATTCGCCAGCCGCCGAGAGCTCCTACGAGCGATGGCGTTATCTTCCGGGCTGGCATCCTGCCTCTGATCTGTTTGGAATGATGATGGCCGGGTTTCCTCAGAAGAGTCGTGCCATTCTTCTTCGACAGCGGTGGAAGTCATAGCAGACAATAGAATGAGTGAAAACAGCACTTTTGCGCTTAACAACATGAGTGATTTTTTAAACAACGCATGAAGCAGCAGAAGCAAGCAGCAAGCATGAATTGAGCAAACTGAATGAGCTTTAAATGGTGCGCTTGTTCGAGCTTTGGCCATTGAGCAGCAAGGGGAGTAACTCAGCTAATGCAGCTCAGCTGGAGCGGATCAGCTGACGAGATTGTATTAGCAAATGGCATAAACAGCGTCTTGACTACCTGGCCTGCCAGAACTGACGCTGACGCTCAATTTATTGTAAATCATCTGTGCGATTAGTCTCTCTATATCATCTAAAACCTTTTTAAAATGTTTAATTAAAACACATTCATCCTTTTAGTTACTTTAATATATTTTGCAACTTACATTTGTTGGAGTCATTCATTTTACATCAAATTGTAGGCCTATTCATAAATTCACTTTTAAAAATTACTATCATAGATCCTTTCTTTAAAAGGATTCACTTTAAGGCTTCAATCTCTTGACCTTGTTTTTATCTATTATTTCTCAGACGAAAAAATGTTAATGTTGTCATTTAAACTGATTTACTTTCAAACCCACATTATTACCAGAAATGTGTCTCTATCACATTTTCAACCACCTTCTCGGTGGGAATTTACAGTTACGTGTTAAATGATCCTCCTGACCACAATTAATACACTCTCTATCCGCTCCAACTTACTGCACACTCTTGAAGCAGTGTGTCCCACTCAGGAATGCACACAGAGCCACTGATAAGCAGTTCTCTGTATTCTTTTACAGTCCACCAGTGGCGGATTTAATCACAATAGTCCAATCATAATCTTCTTCATTATTATTGACAGAACATTAATTTTCATAAGCTGCATCGAAATGCTCAAAATATTCGAAGTTGTTTTCACAAAGTTTCAGTTTAACTTTAATCACTTGCTTAGGGAAATTCCCGACCCAAACTTTCCTTTTATAAAACAATATCTTATTTCAATGTCAATCAACCTTACTGATTTCCAGAATCTTTGGACATAGCTGTCTTTACATTTTTACATTCATGATGAACGCAGCCACAACAGCCTGTTTGCTTTTCGCTGCCCTGTTCCACTGATTTCTTCACTAGCCTACCTTTAGCCTGGTAGCGCTCAGTGTTCCCTCACTGGGAAAATCATGATACTTTATCAATTTTCTATATCCACACATTTCTGCCCATAATGTTTTTCTCATTTGACCAAAACACCAGTGTATCATATCTGGCAAGCTTGCTCTGAGATTTCCCCATACTGGCTGTTTCTATTTCCCCCCGTGGATTTTCCTTCGACGCGTCTAATAATCTGTCGAACGTCTCCAACAGATCCGATCTCTTAACCAAGATCGGTCAAGGTGCACTACCAGCGCTTTATCTACTGGAAATCTTTTGACCCCGCTGCAGATCTTCAATTACCCCACAGATTAGAGTCCACCTGAAATCTCTTGACCTGCTTTCAGCTCTCAAGTGATCTCGGACCGTAATCTGGGCGAAATCTCTGACCTGACAAATGTCAATTAATTTCAGATTTACGAAAAACTCAGTGTCCATATGAAATTTCTTGACCTGCCAACAGGTCTCAATTACTGTAATCTTGGACTACTCTCTTATTCGCAACCACCGAAATAGACCCCAGCCAGTACAGTTCCCCTCAATTATATACCCAATATAAAATGAATTTAGCTGTGTCTTACCAGGATGTCTTTTCTCTGTGCCTCGGGTTCTTTTTGATTCCAGTGGAGCCTCTCCTGGGCCTGATAGCGGTCGGCCCCTCTCTCTCAAGCTTACGAGGTAGAGCTGGAACTGCTCAGTCCAGGTGGCCAAACACCGTCCGCTCTCAGGTCCAGAAGGCACTTCCAAGGAATCCCATTCTTCTGACACCAATTGTTAAAGGGTTAGTTCACCCAAAAATGAAAATTAAGTCATTAATTACTCACCCCCATGCTGTACCAACCCCGTAAGACCTTCGTTCGTCTTCGGAACACAAATGAAGATATTTTTGATTAAATTTGAGAGCTGTATAACTACCACATTGGCTCCTAAAGGACTGCCTCTTGACGGCCCAGAAAGTCAATGAAGAAAATGTTTAAATATCCCAGTGACTACCGTGGCTCAACTATATGTTTATCAAGCGACGCGAATACTTTTTGTGCGAAAAAACAAACAAAAATAACGAGTTTATTCGACTATTTCTTTTCTTCCTTGTAGGCCAGAACGAGACTTCCTTAGATTTCCACGACGCATGCGCGAGAATTGCGATCTGAAGTAGTGTAAGCTGGTGTGAGCAGATCGCAAATCTCGCGCATGCGTCGTGGAAATCTAAGGAAGTCTCGTTCAATCAAAAATATCTTCATTTGTGTTCCGAAGACGAACGAAGGTCTTACGGGGTTGGTACAGCATGGGGGTGAGTAATTAATGACTTAATTTTCATTTTTGGGTGAACTAACCCTTTAAGGCAAAAATTCAATAAAACAGACATCACTTCGTAAGAGACACTCTGAGTCAAATTAATAAAGGAAAAGGTTTATTATTCTTGCAAGAACAATAAGGCTCAGTCACCAACACAGATTACTGCGAAGTGGAGTGACGCCCAGAACACAGGCCGGGGTGAAGACTAAATAGCCCTCCCCAAGGTTATTTACTGCAAGCCGAGCCTTCTCTGTAAATTTCCACAAAGTTATAGGATTCATGATGCCAGGTTAGATTTACTAACCCCCTCAACCCCTCCCAGTCTAAGATGACCCCTGACCCGGCCGGTCCTCTGGTGCCTAGCTCCACTCTTGATAAGGGAGAACAATTAATATATGTGAGATTAAAATTTCCCCACAACAGGTGTGAGGCGGCCGCGTTGCATATTTTGCAGCTCAGCCAGTGCGGCTGTGCATTTGCTATGCTGCTTCGCTAAAGGTCACTTCCTGTTGCCAGCAGGTAGCGCTATGACTGTGGGTGAATGTTCGGCATGTAGATTTCTTCAGGACGGGACTCTTGTCAAAGGTATAAAATTTCATGCATATCTGGGCATTTACAGCCAAGTTACTACAACTTCCTGTTTCATGGCGAATCATCGACGCCACGGACACGCCCATCAACGAAAATGTGCAGATAGCACAACTTTACATCGTCAATGCCTTTAGAAGGCACAGCAGAAATTTGAAGTCGATCCGACTAAAGCCCTAGGAGGAGTTAGTTAAAGTACGTAATGAGTAAATCATCCCAAAATGGCGATAAAATTAGAAATGGCTGACTTCCTGTTGAGTTTAGGGCAATGCTCCAAGAGACTTTTCTGTGTGTCTGGACATGGTAGATGTACCACAGAAATTTCGTACATGTCGGTCAAACATGCGACGGGGGCTGCTTCGTTAAAGGTCACTTCCTGTTGCCAGCAGGTGGCGCTATTACTGTGGGTGAATGTCAGCATGTAGATTTGTTCAGGGCGGGACTCTTGTCAAATGTGTAAAATTTCGTGCAGATCTGGGAATTTACAGCCAAGTTACTACAACTTCCTGTTTCATGGCGAATCTTCGACGCCACGGACACGCCCATCGACGAAAACGCGCAGATAGCACAACTTTACATCGTCAATGCCTTTAGAAGGCACAGCAGAAATTTGAAGTCGATACGACTAAATCCCTAGGAGGAGTTCGTTAAAGTACTGAGTGTGTAAATCGTCCCAAAATGGGCACCAAATTCAAAATGGCCGACTTCCTGTTGAGGTTAGGGTATGGGTTCTTGAGGCTTTTTTGTGCGTCTTGATATGATACACGTGCCCACCAAATTTCGTGTTTGTAGGTTGAACGTGGACGAGGGGCTAATTTTTTCCAATTTTCTAGGTGGCGCTAGGGAGCCATTTTGCCACGCCCATCCGCGAAACCCACAAAATCCGAAATTTTTCACCAGTCCTGACATGCGTGCCAAATTTGGTGAGTTTTTGAGCATGTTGAGGCCCCGAAAATGGCGCTTACTTTGCAGAAAAAAGAAAAAAAAAAAAGAAAAAAAAATTAAAGCTGCAAGCAGCGATGGGCGGGCCCTCGCACCTGTAGCACGTCGGGGTCTGAGGCGGCCGCGTTGCATTTTCTGCAGCTCAGCCAGTGCGGCTGTGTATTTACTACGCTGCTTCGTTAAAGGTCACTTCCTGTTGCCAGCAGGTGGCACTATGACTGTGGGTGAATGTCGGAATGTAGATTTGTTCAGGGTGGGACTCTTGTCAAAGGTGTAAAATTTCATGCATATCTGGGCTTTTACAGTCAAGTTACTACAACTTCCTGTTTCATCGACGCCACGGACACGCCCATCGACGAAAACCCGCAGATAGCACAACTTTACATCGTCAATGCCTTTAGAAGGCACAGCAGAAATGTGAAGTCGATCCGACTAAAGACCTAGGAGGAGTTCGTTAAAGTACGGAGTGTGTAAATCGTCCCAAATCGGTCGCCAAATTCAAAATGGCGGACTTCCTGTCGAGTTTAGGGTATGGGTTCTTGAGGCTTTTTTGTACGTCTGGTCATGGTAGATGTACCACAGAAATTTCGTACATGTCGGTCAAACATATGGCGGGGGCTGCTACGTTAAAGGTCACTTCCTGTTGCCAGCAGGTGGCGCTATGACTTAGGGTTAATGTCGGCATGTAGATTTTTTCAGGGCGGGACTCTAGTGAAATGTGTAAAATTTCGTGCAGGTCTGGGCATTTACAGCCAAGTTATTACAACTTCCTGTTTCATGGCGAATCTTCGACGCCACGGACACGCCCATCGACGAAAACGCGCAGATAGCACAACTTTACATCGTCAATGCCTTTAGAAGGCACAGCAGAAATTTTAAGTCCATCCGACTAAATCCCTAGGAGGAGTTCGTTAAAGTACGGAGTCTGTAAATCGTCCAAAAATGGCCGCCAAATTCAAAATGGCGGACATCCTGTCGAGTTTAGGGTATGGGTTCTTGAGGCTTTTTTGTGCGTCTTGATATGATACACGTCCCCACCAAATTTCGTGCATGTAGGTTGAACGTGGACGAGGGGCTAATTTTTTCCAATTTTCTAGGTGGCGCTATCGTGCCATTTTGCCCCGCCCATCCGCGAAACCCACAAAATACGAAATTTTTCACCAGTCCTGACATGCGTGCCAAATTTGGTGAGTTTTTGAGCATGTTGCGGCCCCGAAAATGGCACTTACTTTGCAGAAAAAAATAAAAAAAAAAAAAAAATAATAATCCTAACAGTATCAATAGGGTCCTCGCACTGTTAGTGCTCGGGCCCTAAAAAATTAAAGCTGCAAGCAGCGATGGGCGGGCCCTCGCACCTGTAGCACGTCGGGGTCTGAGGCGGCCGCGTTACATTTTCTGCAGCTCAGCCAGTGCGGCTGTGCATTTGCTACTTTGTTTCATTAAAGGTCACTTCCTGTTGCCAGCAGGTGGCGCTATGACTGGTGGGTGAATGTCGGCATGTAGATTTGTTCAGGGCGGGACTCTTGTCAAAGGTGTGAAATTTCATGTATATCTGGGCTTTTACAGCCAAGTTACTACAACTTCCTGTTTCATGGCGAATCATCGACGCCATGGACACGCCCATCGACGGAAACCCGCAGATAGCACAACTTTACATCGTCAATGCCTTTAGAAGGCACAGCAGAAATGTGAAGAAGATCCGACTAAAGCCCTAGGAGGAGTTAGTTAAAGTACGTAATGAGTAAATCATCCAAAAATGGCGGTAAAATTAGAAATGGCTGACTTCCTGTTGAGTTTAGGGCATCGCTCCAAGAGACTTTTCTGTGCGTCTGGACATGGTAGATGTACCACAGAAATTTCGTACATGTCGGTCAAACATGCGACGGGGGCTGCTTCGTTAAAAGTCACTTCCTGTTGCCACTAGGTGGCGCTATTAATGTGGGTGAATGATGGCATGTAGATTTGTTCAGGGTGGAACTCTTGTCAAATGTGTAAAATCTCGTGTAGATCTGGGCATTTACAGCCAAGTTACTACAACTTCCTGTTTCATGGCGAATCATCGACGCCACGGACACGCCCATCGACGAAAACGCGCAGATAGCACAACTTTACATCGTCAATGCCTTTAGAAGGTACAGCAGAAATTTGAAGTTGATCCGACTAAATCCCTAGGAGGAGTTCATTAAAGTACGGAGTGTGTAAATCGTCCCAAATCGGTCGCCAAATTCAAATAGCGGACTTCCTGTCGAGTTTAGGGTATGGGTTCTTGAGGCTTTTTTGTGCGTCTGGTCATGGTAGATGTACCACAGAAATTTCGTACATGTCGGTCAAACAAGCGGCGGGGGCTGCTTCGTTAAAGGTCACTTCCTGTTGCCAGCAGGTGGCGCTATGACTGTGGGTGAATGTCGGCATGTAGATTTGTTCAGGGCGGGACTCTTGTCAAATGTGTAAAATTTCGTGCAGATCTGGGCATTTACAGCCAAGTTACTACAACTTCCTGTTTCATGGCGAATCTTCGACGCCACGGACACGCCCATCGACGAAATTGCGCAGATAGCACAACTTTACATCGTCAATGCCTTTAGAAGGCACAGCAGAAATTTTAAGTCGATCCGACTAAATCCCTAGGAGGAGTTCGTTAAAGTACGGAGTCTGTAAATCGTCCAAAAATGGCCGCCAAATTCAAAATGGCGGACCTCCTGTCAAGTTTAGGGTATGGGTTCTTGAGGCTTTTTTGTGCGTCTTGATATGATTCACGTCCCCACCAAATTTCGTGCATGTAGGTTGAACTTGGATGAGGGGCTAATTTTTTCCAATTTTCTAGGTGGCGCTAGCGTGCCATTTTGCCCCGCCCATCCGCGAAACCCACAAAAATACGAAATTTTTCACCAGTCCTGACATGCGTGCCAAATTTGGTGAGTTTTTGAGCATGTTGCGGCCCCCGAAAATGGCGCTTACTTTGCAGAAAAAAAAAAAAAAAAAATTAAAGCTGCAAGCAGCGATGGGCGGGCCCTCGCACCTGTAGCACGTCGGGGTCTGAGGCGGCCGTGTTGCATTTTCTGCAGCTCAGCCAGTGCGGATGTGCATTTGCTACGCTGCTTCGTTAAAGGTCACTTCCTGTTGCCAGGAGGTGGCGCTATGACTGTGGGTGAATGTCGGCATGTAGATTTGTTCAGGGCGGGACTCTTGTCAAACGTGTTAAATTTCGTGCAGATCTGGGCATTTACAGCCAAGTTACTACAACTTCCTGTTTCATAGCGAATCATCGACGCCACGGACACACCCATCGACGAAAACGCACAGATAGCACAACTTTACATCGTCAATGCCTTTAGAAGGTACAGCAGAAATTTGAAGTTGATCCGACAAAATCCCTAGGAGGAGTTCGTTAAAGTACGGAGTGTGTAAATCTTCCCAAATGGGTGGCCAAATTCAAAATGGCGGACTTCCTGTCGAGTTTAGGGTATGGGTTCTTGAGGCTTTTTTGTGCGTCTGGTCATGGTAGATGCACCACAGAAATTTCGTACATGTCGGTCAAACAAGCGGCGGGGGCTGCTTCGTTAAAGTTCACTTCCTATTGCCAGCAGGTGGCGCTATGACTGTGGGTGAATGTCGGCATGTAGATTTGTTCAGGACGGGACTCTTGTCAAATGTGTAAAATTTCGTGCAGATCTGGGCATTTACAGCCAAGTTACTACAACTTCCTGTTTCATGGCGAATCTTCGACGCCACGGACACGCCCATCGACGAAAACGCGCAGATAGCACAACTTTACATCGTCAATGCCTTTAGAAGGCACAGCAGAAATTTGAAGTCGATCCGACTAAATCCCTAGGAGGAGTTCGTTAAAGTACGGAGTCTGTAAATCGTCCAAAAATGGCCGCCAAATTCAAAATGGCGGACCTCCTGTCAAGTTTAGGGTATGGGTTCTTGAGGCTTTTTTGTGCGTCTTGATATGATTCACGTCCCCACCAAATTTCGTGCATGTAGGTTGAACGTGGATGAGGGGCTAATTTTTTCCAATTTTCTAGGTGGCGCTAGCGTGCCATTTTGCCCCGCCCATCCGCGAAACCCACAAAAATACGAAATTTTTCACCAGTCCTGACATGCGTGCCAAATTTGGTGAGTTTTTGAGCATGTTGCGGCCCCCGAAAATGGCGCTTACTTTGCAGAAAAAAAAAAAAAAAAATTAAAGCTGCAAGCAGCGATGGGCGGGCCCTCGCACCTGTAGCACGTCGGGGTCTGAGGCGGCCGTGTTGCATTTTCTGCAGCTCAGCCAGTGCGGATGTGCATTTGCTACGCTGCTTCGTTAAAGGTCACTTCCTGTTGCCAGGAGGTGGCGCTATGACTGTGGGTAAATGTCGGCATGTAGATTTGTTCAGGGCGGGACTCTTGTCAAACGTGTTAAATTTCGTGCAGATCTGGGCATTTACAGCCAAGTTACTACAACTTCCTGTTTCATAGCGAATCATCGACGCCACAGACACACCCATTGACGAAAACGCGCAGATAGCACAACTTTACATCGTCAATGCCTTTAGAAGGTACAGCAGAAATTTGAAGTTGATCCGACAAAATCCCTAGGAGGAGTTCGTTAAAGTACGGAGTGTGTAAATCTTCCCAAATGGGTGGCCAAATTCAAAATGGCGGACTTCCTGTCGAGTTTAGGGTATGGGTTCTTGAGGCTTTTTTGTGCGTCTGGTCATGGTAGATGCACCACAGAAATTTCGTACATGTCGGTCAAACAAGCGGCGGGGGCTGCTTCATTAAAGGTTACTTCCTGTTGCCAGCAGATGGCGCTATGACTGTGGGTGAATATCGGCATGTAGATTTTTTCAGGGCGGGACTCTTGTCAAATGTGTAAAATTTCGTGCAGATCTGAGCATTTACAGCCAAGTTACTACAACTTCCTGTTTCATGGCGAATCATCGACGCCACGGTCACACCCATCGACGAAAACGCGCAGATAGCACAACTTTACATCGTCAATGCCTTTAGAAGGCACAGCAGAAATGTGAAGTCGATGCGACCAATTCCCTAGGAGGAGGTAGTTAAAGTACGTAATGAGTAAATCATCCTAAAATGGCGGTAAAATTAGAAATGGCCTACTTCCTGTTGAGTTTAGGGCATCACTCCAAGAGACTTTTCTGTGCGTCTGGACATGGTAGATGTACCACAGAAATTTCGTACATGTCGGTCAAACATGCGGCAGGGGCTGCTTCGTTAAAGGTCACTTCCTGTTGCCACTAGGTGGCGCTATGAATGTGGGTGAATGTCGGCATGTAGATTTGTTCAGGGCGGGACTCTTGTCAAATGTGTAAAATTTCGTGTAGATCTGGGCATTTACAGCCAAGTTACTACAACTTCCTGTTTCATGGCGAATCATCGACGCCACGGACACGCCCATCGACGAAAACGCGCAGATAGCACAACTTTACATCGTCAATGCCTTTAGAAGGTACAGCAGAAATTTGAAGTTGATCCGACTAAATCCCTAGGAGGAGTTCGTTAAAGTACGGAGTGTGTAAATCGTCCCAAATCGGTCGCCGAATTCAAAATGGCGGACTTCCTGTCGAGTTTAGGGTATAGGTTCTTGAGGCTTTTTTGTGCGTCTGGTCATGGTAGATGTACCACAGAAATTTCGTACATGTCGGTCAAACAAGCGGCGGGGGCTGCTTCGTTAAAGGTCACTTCCTGTTGCCAGCAGGTGGCGCTATGACTGTGGGTGAATGTCGACATGTAGATTTGTTCAGGGCGTGACTCTTGTCAAATGTGTAAAATTTCGTGCAGATCTGGGCATTTACAGCCAAGTTAGTACAACTTCCTGTTTCATGGCGAATCTTCGACGCCACGGACACGCCCATCGACGAAAACGCGCAGATAGCACAACTTTACATCGTCAATGCCTTTAGAAGGCACAGCAGAAATTTTAAGTCGATCCGACTAAATCCCTAGGAGGAGTTCGTTAAAGTACGGAGTCTGTAAATCGTCCAAAAATGGCCGCCAAATTCAAAATGGCGGACCTCCTGTCGAGTTTAGGGTATGGGTTCTTGAGGCTTTTTTGTGCGTCTTGATATGATACACGTCCCCACCAAATTTCGTGCATGTAGGTTGAACGTGGACGAGGGGCTAATTTTTTCCAATTTTCTAGTTGGCGCTAGCGTGCCATTTTGCCCCGCCCATCTGCGAAACCCACAAAATACGAAATTTTTCACCAGTCCTGACATGCGTGCCAAATTTGGTGAGTTTTTGAGCATGTTGCGGCCCCGAAAATGGCACTTACTTTGCAGAAAAAAAATAAAAAAATAAAAAAATAACCCTAACAGTTTCAATAGGGTCCTCGCACTGTTAGTGCTCGGGCCCTAATTAAAGCTGCAAGCAGCGATGGGCGGGCCCTCGCACCTGTAGCGCGTCGGGGTGTGAGGCGGCCGCGTTGCTTTTTTTGTGGCTCAGCCGGTGCGGCTGTGAATTTGCTATGCTGCTTCATTAAAGGTCACTTCCTATTGCCAGCAGGTGGCGCTATGACTGTGGGTAAATGTCGGCATGTAGATTTGTTCAGGGCGGGACTCTTGTCAAACGTGTTAAATTTCGTGCAGATCTGGGCATTTACAGCCAAGTTACTACAACTTCCTGTTTCATGGCGAATCATCGACGCCACGGTCACACCCATCGACGAAAACGCGCAGATAGCACAACTTTACATCGTCAATGCCTTTAGAAGGCACAGCAGAAATGTGAAGTCGATGCGACCAATTCCCTAGGAGGAGGTAGTTAAAGTACGTAATGAGTAAATCATCCTAAAATGGCGGTAAAATTAGAAATGGCCTACTTCCTGTTGAGTTTAGGGCATCACTCCAAGAGACTTTTCTGTGCGTCTGGACATGGTAGATGTACCACAGAAATTTCGTACATGTCGGTCAAACATGCGGCAGGGGCTGCATCGTTAAAGGTCACTTCCTGTTGCCACTAGGTGGCGCTATGACTGTGGGTGAATGTCAGCATGTAGATTTGTTCAGGGCGGGACTCTTGTCAAATGTGTAAAATTTCGTGCAGATCTGGGCATTTACAGCCAAGTTACTACAACTTCCTGTTTCATGGCGAATCATCGACGCCACGGACACGCCCATCGACGAAAACGCGCAGATAGCACAACTTTACATCGTCAATGCCTTTAGAAGGCACAGCAGAAATTTGAAGTCGATCCGACTAAATCCCTAGGAGGAGTTCGTTAAAGTACGGAGTGTGTAAATCGTCCAAAAATGGCAGCCAAATTCAAAATGGCCGACTTCCTGTCGAGTTTAGGGTATGGGTTCTTGAGGCTTTGTTGTGCGTCTTGATATGATACACGTCCCCACCAAATTTCGTGCATGTAGGTTGAACGTGGACGAGGGGCTAATTTTTTCCAATTTTCTAGGTGGCGCTAGCGTGCCATTTTGCCACGCCCATCCGCGAAACCCACAAAATACGAAAATTTTCACCAGTCCTGACATGCGTGCCAAATTTGGTGAGTTTTTGAGCATGTTGCGGCCCCGAAAATGGCGCTTACTTTGCAGAAAAAAGAAAAAAAAAAAAAAAAAAATTAAAGCTGCAAGCAGCGATGGGCGGGCCCTCGCACCTGTAGCGCGTTGGGGTGTGAGGCGGCCACGTTGCATATTCTGCAGCTCAGCCAGTGCGGCTGTGCATTTGCTACGCTGTTTCGTTGAAGGTCACTTCCTGTTGCCAGCAGGTGGCGCTATGACTGTGGGTGAATGTCGGCATGTAGATTTGTTCAGGGCGGGACTCTTGTCAAATGTGTAAAATTTGGTGCAGATCTGGGCATTTACAGCCAAGTTACTACAACTTCCTGTTTCATGGCGAATCATCGACGCCACGGACACGCCCATCGACGAAAACGCGCAGATAGCACAACTTTACATCGTCAATGCCTTTAGAAGGCAGAGCAGAAATGTGAAATCGATCCGACTAAATCCCTAGGAAGAGTTAGTTAAAGTACGTAATGAGTAAATCATCCAAAAATGTTGGTAAAATTAGAAATGGCCGACTTCCTGTTGAGTTTAGGGCATCGCTCCAAGAGACTTTTTTGTGCGTCTGGACATGGTAGATGTACCACAGAAATTTCGTACATGTCGGTCAAACATGCGGCGGGGGCTGCTTCGTTAAAGGTCACTTCCTGTTGCCAGCAGGTGGCGCTATGACTGTGGGTGAATGTCGGCATGTAGATTTGTTCAGGGCGGGACTCTTGTCAAAGGTGTGAAATTTCATGTATATCTGGGCTTTTACAGCCAAGTTACTACAACTTCCTGTTTCATGGCGAATCATCGACGCCACGGACACGCCCATCGACGAAAACGCGCAGATAGCACAACTTTACATCGTCAATGCCTTTAGAAGGCACAGCAGAAATTTGAAGTCGATCCGACTAAATCCCTAGGAGGAGTTCGTTAAAGTACGGAGTCTGTAAATCGTCCAAAAATGGCCGCCAAATTCAAAATGGCGGACCTCCTGTCAAGTTTAGGGTATGGGTTCTTGAGGCTTTTTTGTGCGTCTTGATATGATTCACGTCCCCACCAAATTTCGTGCATGTAGGTTGAACGTGGATGAGGGGCTAATTTTTTCCAATTTTCTAGGTGGCGCTAGCGTGCCATTTTGCCCCGCCCATCCGCGAAACCCACAAAAATACGAAATTTTTCACCAGTCCTGACATGCGTGCCAAATTTGGTGAGTTTTTGAGCATGTTGCGGCCCCGAAAATGGCGCTTACTTTGCAGAAAAAAAAAAAAAAAAAAATTAAAGCTGCAAGCAGCGATGGGCGGGCCCTCGCACCTGTAGCACGTCGGGGTCTGAGGCGGCCGTGTTGCATTTTCTGCAGCTCAGCCAGTGCGGATGTGCATTTGCTACGCTGCTTCGTTAAAGGTCACTTCCTGTTGCCAGGAGGTGGCGCTATGACTGTGGGTAAATGTCGGCATGTAGATTTGTTCAGGGCGGGACTCTTGTCAAACGTGTTAAATTTCGTGCAGATCTGGGCATTTACAGCCAAGTTACTACAACTTCCTGTTTCATGGCGAATCTTCGACGCCACGGACACGCCCATCGACGAAAACGCGCAGATAGCACAACTTTACATCGTCAATGCCTTTAGAAGGCACAGCAGAAATGTGAAGAAGATCCGACTAAAGCCCTAGGAGGAGTTAGTTAAAGTACGTAATGAGTAAATCATCCCAAAATGGCGATAAAATTAGAAATGGCTGACTTCCTGTTGAGTTTAGGGCAATGCTCCAAGAGACTTTTCTGTGTGTCTGGACATGGTAGATGTACCACAGAAATTTCGTACATGTCGGTCAAACATGCGGCAGGGGCTGCTTCGTTAAAGGTCACTTCCTGTTGCCACTAGGTGGCGCTATGAATGTGGGTGAATGTCGGCATGTAGATTTGTTCAGGGCGGGACTCTTGTCAAATGTGTAAAATTTCGTGCAGATCTGAGCATTTACAGCCAAGTTACTACAACTTCCTGTTTCATGGCGAATCATCGACGCCACGGTCACACCCATCGACGAAAACGCGCAGATAGCACAACTTTACATCGTCAATGCCTTTAGAAGGTACAGCAGAAATTTGAAGTTGATCCCACTAAATCCCTAGGCAACCCGGTCTCATCCCAAATCGTCATATAACTCACGTTTTGGGACGTCTTTTGACCATACGTCAATATTCGCCTTTTTAGGGCCCCCTTAAACGTCGGTAGATGAGGTTATGGGATCCTAACTCTACCCCATACCTAAACTTAACCCTAAACCTAACCCGTCACCTCACTGACGTTAAAGGTAAAGCGTCAGTTGTATGACGGCCCGGGATCGCCATCTACCGACGTTTAAGGGGGCCCTAAAAAGGCGGATATTGACGTATGGTCAAAATACGTCCCAAAACGTCAGTTATATGACGATTTGGGATGAGACTGTGTTACCCTAGGAGGAGTTCGTTAAAGTACGGAGTGTGTAAATCGTCCCAAATCGGTCGCCAAATTCAAAATGGTGGACTTCCTGTCGAGTTTAGGGTATGGGTTCTTGAGGCTTTTTTGTGCGTCTGGTCATGGTAGATGTACCACAGAAATTTCGTACATATCGGTCAAACAAGCGGCGGGGACTGCTTCGTTAAAGTTCACTTCCTATTGCCAGCAGGTGGCGCTATGACTGTGGGTGAATGTCGGCATGTAGATTTGTTCAGGACGGGACTCTTGTCAAATGTGTAAAATTTCGTGCAGATCTGAGCATTTACAGCCAAGTTACTACAACTTCCTGTTTCATGGCGAATCATCGACGCCACGGTCACACCCATCGACGAAAACGCGCAGATAGCACAACTTTACATCGTCAATGCCTTTAGAAGGTACAGCAGAAATTTGAAGTTGATCCCACTAAATCCCTAGGAGGAGTTCGTTAAAGTACGGAGTGTGTAAATCGTCCCAAATCGGTCGCCAAATTCAAAATGGTGGACTTCCTGTCGAGTTTAGGGTATGGGTTCTTGAGGCTTTTTTGTGCGTCTGGTCATGGTAGATGTACCACAGAAATTTCGTACATATCGGTCAAACAAGCGGCGGGGGCTGCTTCGTTAAAGGTCACTTCCTATTGCCAGCAGGTGGCGCTATGACTGTGGGTGAATGTCGGCATGTAGATTTGTTCAGGACGGGACTCTTGTCAAATGTGTAAAATTTCGTGCAGATCTGGGCATTTACAGCCAAGTTACTACAACTTCCTGTTTCATGGCGAATCTTCGACGCCACGGACACGCCCATCGACGAAAACGCGCAGATAGCACAACTTTACATCGTCAATGCCTTTAGAAGGCACAGCAGAAATTTGAAGTCGATCCGACTAAATCCCTAGGAGGAGTTCGTTAAAGTACGGAGTCTGTAAATCGTCCAAAAATGGCCGCCAAATTCAAAATGGCGGACCTCCTGTCAAGTTTAGGGTATGGGTTCTTGAGGCTTTTTTGTGCGTCTTGATATGATTCACGTCCCCACCAAATTTCGTGCATGTAGGTTGAACGTGGATGAGGGGCTAATTTTTTCCAATTTTCTAGGTGGCGCTAGCGTGCCATTTTGCCCCGCCCATCCGCGAAACCCACAAAAATACGAAATTTTTCACCAGTCCTGACATGCGTGCCAAATTTGGTGAGTTTTTGAGCATGTTGCGGCCCCGAAAATGGCACTTACTTTGCAGAAAAAAAAAAAAAAAAATTAAAGCTGCAAGCAGCGATGGGCGGGCCCTCGCACCTGTAGCACGTCGGGGTCTGAGGCGGCCGTGTTGCATTTTCTGCAGCTCAGCCAGTGCGGATGTGCATTTGCTACGCTGCTTCGTTAAAGGTCACTTCCTGTTGCCAGGAGGTGGCGCTATGACTGTGGGTGAATGTCGGCATGTAGATTTGTTCAGGGCGGGACTCTTGTCAAACGTGTTAAATTTCGTGCAGATCTGGGCATTTACAGCCAAGTTACTACAACTTCCTGTTTCATAGCGAATCATCGACGCCACTGACACACCCATCGACGAAAACGCACAGATAGCACAACTTTACATCGTCAATGCCTTTAGAAGGTACAGCAGAAATTTGAAGTTGATCCGACTAAATCCCTAGGAGGAGTTCATTAAAGTACGGAGTGTGTAAATCGTCCCAAATCGGTCGCCAAATTCAAAATGGCGGACTTCCTGTCGAGTTTAGGGTATGGGTTCTTGAGGCTTTTTTGTGCGTCTTGATATGATTCACGTCCCCACCAAATTTCGTGCATGTAGGTTGAACGTGGATGAGGGGCTAATTTTTTCCAATTTTCTAGGTGGCGCTAGCGTGCCATTTTGCCCCGCCCATCCGCGAAACCCACAAAATACGAAATTTTTCACCAGTCCTGACATGCGTGCCAAATTTGGTGAGTTTTTGAGCATGTTGCGGCCCCGAAAATGGCGCTTACTTTGCAGAAAAAAAAAAAAAAAAAAATTAAAGCTGCAAGCAGCGATGGGCGGGCCCTCGCACCTGTAGCACGTCGGGGTCTGAGGCGGCCGTGTTGCATTTTCTGCAGCTCAGCCAGTGCGGATGTGCATTTGCTACGCTGCTTCGTTAAAGGTCACTTCCTGTTGCCAGGAGGTGGCGCTATGACTGTGGGTGAATGTCGGCATGTAGATTTGTTCAGGGCGGGACTCTTGTCAAACGTGTTAAAATTTCGTGCAGATCTGGGCATTTACAGCCAAGTTACTACAACTTCCTGTTTCATGGCGAATCATCGACGCCACGGACACACCCATCGACGAAAACGCGCAGATAGCACAACTTTACATCGTCAATGCCTTTAGAAGGTACAGCAGAAATTTGAAGTTGATCCGACTAAATCCCTAGGAGGAGTTCGTTAAAGTACGGAGTGTGTAAATCGTCCCAAATCGGTCGCCGAATTCAAAATGGCGGACTTCCTGTCGAGTTTAGGGTATAGGTTCTTGAGGCTTTTTTGTGCGTCTGGTCATGGTAGATGTACCACAGAAATTTCGTACATGTCGGTCAAACATATGGCGGGGGCTGCTACGTTAAAGGTCACTTCCTGTTGCCAGCAGGTGGCGCTATGACTTAGGGTTAATGTCGGCATGTAGATTTTTTCAGGGCGGGACTCTAGTGAAATGTGTAAAATTTCGTGCAGGTCTGGGCATTTACAGCCAAGTTATTACAACTTCCTGTTTCATGGCGAATCTTCGACGCCACGGACACGCCCATCGACGAAAACGCGCAGATAGCACAACTTTACATCGTCAATGCCTTTAGAAGGCACAGCAGAAATTTGAAGTCGATCCGACTAAATCCCTAGGAGGAGTTCGTTAAAGTACGGAGTGTGTAAATCGTCCCAAATCGGTCGCCAAATTCAAAATGGCGGACTTCCTGTCGAGTTTAGGGTATGGGTTCTTGAGGCTTTTTTGTGCGTCTGGTCATGGTAGATGTACCACAGAAATTTCGTACATGTCGGTCAAACAAGCGGCGGGGCTGCTTCGTTAAAGGTCACTTCCTGTTGCCAGCAGGTGGCGCTATGACTGTGGGTGAATGTCGGCATGTAGATTTGTTCAGGGCGTGACTCTTGTCAAATGTGTAAAATTTCGTGCAGATCTGGGCATTTACAGCCAAGTTACTACAACTTCCTGTTTCATGGCGAATCTTCGACGCCACGGACACGCCCATCGACGAAAACGCGCAGATAGCACAACTTTACATCGTCAATGCCTTTAGAAGGCACAGCAGAAATGTGAAGAAGATCCGACTAAAGCCCTAGGAGGAGTTAGTTAAAGTACGTAATGAGTAAATCATCCAAAAATGGCGGTAAAATTAGAAATGGCCGACTTCCTGTTGAGTTTAGGGCATCGCTCCAAGAGACTTTTTTGTGCGTCTGGACATGGTAGATGTACCACAGAAATTTTGACATGTCGGTCAAAGGTGCGGCGGGAGCTGCTTCGTTAAAGGTCACTTCCTGTTGCCAGCAGGTGGCGCTATGACTATTGGTGAATGTCGGCATGTAGATTTGTTCAGGGCGGGACTCTTGTCAAATTTGTTAAATTTCGTGCAGATCTGGGCATTTACAGCCAAGTTACTACAACTTCCTGTTCCATGGCGAATCATCGACGCCACGGACACGCCCATCAACGAAAACGCGCAGATAGCACAACTTTACATCGTGAATGGCTTTAGAAGGCACAGCAGAAATTTGAAGTCGATCCGACTAAATCCCTAGGAGGAGTTCGTTAAAGTACGGAATGTGTAAATCGTCCAAAAATGGCGCCAAAATTCAAAATGGCGGACTTCCTGTCGAGTTTAGGGTATGGGTTCAAGAGGCTTTTTTGTGCGTCTGGACATGGTAGATGTACCACAGAAATTTCGTACATGTCGGTCAAACATGCGGCGGGGGCTGCTTCGTTAAAGGTCACTTCCTGTTGCCAGCAGGTGGCGCTATGACTGTGGGTGAATGTCGGCATGTAGATTTGTTCAGGGCGGGACTCTTGTCAAATGTGTAAAATTTCGTGCAGATCTGGGCATTTACAGCCAAGTTACTACAACTTCCTGTTTCATGGCGAATCTTCGACGCCACGGACACGCCCATCGACGAAAACGCGCAGATAGCACAACTTTACATCGTCAATGCCTTTAGAAGGCACAGCAGAAATTTGAAGTCGATCCGACTAAATCCCTAGGAGGAGTTCGTTAAAGTACGGAGTCTGTAAATCGTCCAAAAATGGCCGCCAAATTCAAAATGGCGGACCTCCTGTCAAGTTTAGGGTATGGGTTCTTGAGGCTTTTTTGTGCGTCTTGATATGATTCACGTCCCCACCAAATTTCGTGCATGTAGGTTGAACGTGGATGAGGGGCTAATTTTTTCCAATTTTCTAGGTGGCGCTAGCGTGCCATTTTGCCCCGCCCATCCGCGAAACCCACAAAAATACGAAATTTTTCACCAGTCCTGACATGCGTGCCAAATTTGGTGAGTTTTTGAGCATGTTGCGGCCCCGAAAATGGCGCTTACTTTGCAGAAAAAAAAAAAAAAAAATTAAAAGCTTCAAGCAGCGATGGGCGGGCCCTCGCACCTGTAGCACGTCGGGGTCTGAGGCGGCCGTGTTGCATTTTCTGCAGCTCAGCCAGTGCGGATGTGCATTTGCTACGCTGCTTCGTTAAAGGTCACTTCCTGTTGCCAGGAGGTGGCGCTATGACTGTGGGTAAATGTCGGCATGTAGATTTGTTCAGGGCGGGACTCTTGTCAAACGTGTTAAATTTCGTGCAGATCTGGGCATTTACAGCCAAGTTACTACAACTTCCTGTTTCATAGCGAATCATCGACGCCACAGACACACCCATCGACGAAAACGCGCAGATAGCACAACTTTACATCGTCAATGCCTTTAGAAGGTACAGCAGAAATTTGAAGTTGATCCGACAAAATCCCTAGGAGGAGTTCGTTAAAGTACGGAGTGTGTAAATCTTCCCAAATGGGTGGCCAAATTCAAAATGGCGGACTTCCTGTCGAGTTTAGGGTATGGGTTCTTGAGGCTTTTTTGTGCGTCTGGTCATGGTAGATGCACCACAGAAATTTCGTACATGTCGGTCAAACAAGCGGCGGGGGCTGCTTCATTAAAGGTTACTTCCTGTTGCCAGCAGATGGCGCTATGACTGTGGGTGAATATCGGCATGTAGATTTTTTCAGGGCGGGACTCTTGTCAAATGTGTAAAATTTCGTGCAGATCTGAGCATTTACAGCCAAGTTACTACAACTTCCTGTTTCATGGCGAATCATCGACGCCACGGTCACACCCATCGACGAAAACGCGCAGATAGCACAACTTTACATCGTCAATGCCTTTAGAAGGTACAGCAGAAATTTGAAGTTGATCCCACTAAATCCCTAGGCAACCCGGTCTCATCCCAAATCGTCATATAACTGACGTTTTGGGACGTCTTTTGACCATACGTCAATATTCGCCTTTTTAGGGCCCCCTTAAACGTCGGTAGATGAGGTTATGGGATCCTAACTCTACCCCATACCTAAACTTAACCCTAAACCTAACCCGTCACCTCACTGACGTTAAAGGTAAAGCGTCAGTTGTATGACGGCCCGGGATCGCCATCTACCGACGTTTAAGGGGGCCCTAAAAAGGCGGATATTGACGTATGGTCAAAATACGTCCCAAAACGTCAGTTATATGACGATTTGGGATGAGACTGTGTTACCCTAGGAGGAGTTCGTTAAAGTACGGAGTGTGTAAATCGTCCCAAATCGGTCGCCAAATTCAAAATGGTGGACTTCCTGTCGAGTTTAGGGTATGGGTTCTTGAGGCTTTTTTGTGCGTCTGGTCATGGTAGATGTACCACAGAAATTTCGTACATATCGGTCAAACAAGCGGCGGGGACTGCTTCGTTAAAGTTCACTTCCTATTGCCAGCAGGTGGCGCTATGACTGTGGGTGAATGTCGGCATGTAGATTTGTTCAGGACGGGACTCTTGTCAAATGTGTAAAATTTCGTGCAGATCTGAGCATTTACAGCCAAGTTACTACAACTTCCTGTTTCATGGCGAATCATCGACGCCACGGTCACACCCATCGACGAAAACGCGCAGATAGCACAACTTTACATCGTCAATGCCTTTAGAAGGTACAGCAGAAATTTGAAGTTGATCCCACTAAATCCCTAGGAGGAGTTCGTTAAAGTACGGAGTGTGTAAATCGTCCCAAATCGGTCGCCAAATTCAAAATGGTGGACTTCCTGTCGAGTTTAGGGTATGGGTTCTTGAGGCTTTTTTGTGCGTCTGGTCATGGTAGATGTACCACAGAAATTTCGTACATATCGGTCAAACAAGCGGCGGGGGCTGCTTCGTTAAAGGTCACTTCCTATTGCCAGCAGGTGGCGCTATGACTGTGGGTGAATGTCGGCATGTAGATTTGTTCAGGACGGGACTCTTGTCAAATGTGTAAAATTTCGTGCAGATCTGGGCATTTACAGCCAAGTTACTACAACTTCCTGTTTCATGGCGAATCTTCGACGCCACGGACACGCCCATCGACGAAAACGCGCAGATAGCACAACTTTACATCGTCAATGCCTTTAGAAGGCACAGCAGAAATTTGAAGTCGATCCGACTAAATCCCTAGGAGGAGTTCGTTAAAGTACGGAGTCTGTAAATCGTCCAAAAATGGCCGCCAAATTCAAAATGGCGGACCTCCTGTCAAGTTTAGGGTATGGGTTCTTGAGGCTTTTTTGTGCGTCTTGATATGATTCACGTCCCCACCAAATTTCGTGCATGTAGGTTGAACGTGGATGAGGGGCTAATTTTTTCCAATTTTCTAGGTGGCGCTAGCGTGCCATTTTGCCCCGCCCATCCGCGAAACCCACAAAAATACGAAATTTTTCACCAGTCCTGACATGCGTGCCAAATTTGGTGAGTTTTTGAGCATGTTGCGGCCCCCGAAAATGGCGCTTACTTTGCAGAAAAAAAAAAAAAAAAAAAATTAAAGCTGCAAGCAGCGATGGGCGGGCCCTCGCACCTGTAGCACGTCGGGGTCTGAGGCGGCCGTGTTGCATTTTCTGCAGCTCAGCCAGTGCGGATGTGCATTTGCTACGCTGCTTCGTTAAAGGTCACTTCCTGTTGCCAGGAGGTGGCGCTATGACTGTGGGTAAATGTCGGCATGTAGATTTGTTCAGGGCGGGACTCTTGTCAAACGTGTTAAATTTCGTGCAGATCTGGGCATTTACAGCCAAGTTACTACAACTTCCTGTTTCATAGCGAATCATCGACGCCACAGACACACCCATCGACGAAAACGCGCAGATAGCACAACTTTACATCGTCAATGCCTTTAGAAGGTACAGCAGAAATTTGAAGTTGATCCGACAAAATCCCTAGGAGGAGTTCGTTAAAGTACGGAGTGTGTAAATCTTCCCAAATGGGTGGCCAAATTCAAAATGGCGGACTTCCTGTCGAGTTTAGGGTATGGGTTCTTGAGGCTTTTTTGTGCGTCTGGTCATGGTAGATGCACCACAGAAATTTCGTACATGTCGGTCAAACAAGCGGCGGGGGCTGCTTCATTAAAGGTTACTTCCTGTTGCCAGCAGATGGCGCTATGACTGTGGGTGAATATCGGCATGTAGATTTTTTCAGGGCGGGACTCTTGTCAAATGTGTAAAATTTCGTGCAGATCTGAGCATTTACAGCCAAGTTACTACAACTTCCTGTTTCATGGCGAATCATCGACGCCACGGTCACACCCATCGACGAAAACGCGCAGATAGCACAACTTTACATCGTCAATGCCTTTAGAAGGTACAGCAGAAATTTGAAGTTGATCCCACTAAATCCCTAGGCAACCCGGTCTCATCCCAAATCGTCATATAACTCACGTTTTGGGACGTCTTTTGACCATACGTCAATATTCGCCTTTTTAGGGCCCCCTTAAACGTCGGTAGATGAGGTTATGGGATCCTAACTCTACCCCATACCTAAACTTAACCCTAAACCTAACCCGTCACCTCACTGACGTTAAAGGTAAAGCGTCAGTTGTATGACGGCCCGGGATCGCCATCTACCGACGTTTAAGGGGGCCTAAAAAGGCGGATATTGACGTATGGTCAAAATACGTCCAAAACGTCAGTTATATGACGATTTGGGATGAGACTGTGTTACCCTAGGAGGAGTTCGTTAAAGTACGGAGTGTGTAAATCGTCCCAAATCGGTCGCCAAATTCAAAATGGTGGACTTCCTGTCGAGTTTAGGGTATGGTTCTTGAGGCTTTTTTGTGCGTCTGGTCATGGTAGATGTACCACAGAAATTTCGTACATATCGGTCAAACAAGCGGCCGGGGACTGCTTCGTTAAAGTTCACTTCCTATTGCCAGCAGGTGGCGCTATGACTGTGGGTGAATGTCGGCATGTAGATTTGTTCAGGACGGGACTCTTGTCAAATGTGTAAAATTTCGTGCAGATCTGAGCATTTACAGCCAAGTTACTACAACTTCCTGTTTCATGGCGAATCATCGACGCCACGGTCACACCCATCGACGAAAACGCGCAGATAGCACAACTTCACATCGTCAATGCCTTTAGAAGGTACAGCAGAAATTTGAAGTTGATCCACTAAATCCCTAGGAGGAGTTCGTTAAAGTACGGAGTGTGTAAATCGTCCCAAATCGGTCGCCAAATTCAAAATGGTGGACTTCCTGTCGAGTTTAGGGTATGGGTTCTTGAGGCTTTTTGTGCGTCTGGTCATGGTAGATGTACCACAGAAATTTCGTACATATCGGTCAAACAAGCGGCGGGGGCTGCTTCGTTAAAGGTCACTTCCTATTGCCAGCAGGTGGCGCTATGACTGTGGGTGAATGTCGGCATGTAGATTTGTTCAGGACGGGACTCTTGTCAAATGTGTAAAATTTCGTGCAGATCTGGGCATTTACAGCCAAGTTACTACAACTTCCTGTTTCATGGCGAATCTTCGACGCCACGGACACGCCCATCGACGAAAACGCGCAGATAGCACAACTTTACATCGTCAATGCCTTTAGAAGGCACAGCAGAAATTTGAAGTCGATCCGACTAAATCCCTAGGAGGAGTTCGTTAAAGTACGGAGTCTGTAAATCGTCCAAAAATGGCCGCCAAATTCAAAATGGCGGACCTCCTGTCAAGTTTAGGGTATGGGTTCTTGAGGCTTTTTTGTGCGTCTTGATATGATTCACGTCCCCACCAAATTTCGTGCATGTAGGTTGAACGTGGATGAGGGGCTAATTTTTTCCAATTTTCTAGGTGGCGCTAGCGTGCCATTTTGCCCCGCCCATCCGCGAAACCCACAAAAATACGAAATTTTTCACCAGTCCTGACATGCGTGCCAAATTTGGTGAGTTTTTGAGCATGTTGCGGCCCCGAAAATGGCGCTTACTTTGCAGAAAAAAAAAAAAAAAAATTAAAGCTGCAAGCAGCGATGGGCGGGCCCTCGCACCTGTAGCACGTCGGGGTCTGAGGCGGCCGTGTTGCATTTTCTGCAGCTCAGCCAGTGCGGATGTGCATTTGCTACGCTGCTTCGTTAAAGGTCACTTCCTGTTGCCAGGAGGTGGCGCTATGACTGTGGGTAAATGTCGGCATGTAGATTTGTTCAGGGCGGGACTCTTGTCAAACGTGTTAAATTTCGTGCAGATCTGGGCATTTACAGCCAAGTTACTACAACTTCCTGTTTCATAGCGAATCATCGACGCCACAGACACACCCATCGACGAAAACGCGCAGATAGCACAACTTTACATCGTCAATGCCTTTAGAAGGTACAGCAGAAATTTGAAGTTGATCCGACAAAATCCCTAGGAGGAGTTCGTTAAAGTACGGAGTGTGTAAATCTTCCCAAATGGGTGGCCAAATTCAAAATGGCGGACTTCCTGTCGAGTTTAGGGTATGGGTTCTTGAGGCTTTTTTGTGCGTCTGGTCATGGTAGATGCACCACAGAAATTTCGTACATGTCGGTCAAACAAGCGGCGGGGGGCTGCTTCATTAAAGGTTACTTCCTGTTGCCAGCAGATGGCGCTATGACTGTGGGTGAATATCGGCATGTAGATTTTTTCAGGGCGGGACTCTTGTCAAATGTGTAAAATTTCGTGCAGATCTGAGCATTTACAGCCAAGTTACTACAACTTCCTGTTTCATGGCGAATCATCGACGCCACGGTCACACCCATCGACGAAAACGCGCAGATAGCACAACTTTACATCGTCAATGCCTTTAGAAGGTACAGCAGAAATTTGAAGTTGATCCCACTAAATCCCTAGGCAACCCGGTCTCATCCCAAATCGTCATATAACTCACGTTTTGGGACGTCTTTTGACCATACGTCAATATTCGCCTTTTTAGGGCCCCCTTAAACGTCGGTAGATGAGGTTATGGGATCCTAACTCTACCCCATACCTAAACTTAACCTAAACCTAACCCTTCACCTCACTGACGTTAAAGGTAAAGCGTCAGTTGTATGACGGCCCGGGATCGCCATCTACCGACGTTTAAGGGGGCCCTAAAAAGGCGGATATTGACGTATGGTCAAAATACGTCCCAAACGTCAGTTATATGACGATTTGGGATGAGACTGTGTTACCCTAGGAGGAGTTCGTTAAAGTACGGAGTGTGTAAATCGTCCCAAATCGGTCGCCAAATTCAAAATGGTGGACTTCCTGTCGAGTTTAGGGTATGGGTTCTTGAGGCTTTTTTGTGCGTCTGGTCATGGTAGATGTACCAGAAATTTCGTACATATCGGTCAAACAAGCGGCGGGGACTGCTTCGTTAAAGTTCACTTCCTATTGCCAGCAGGTGGCGCTATGACTGTGGGTGAATGTCGGCATGTAGATTTGTTCAGGACGGGACTCTTGTCAAATGTGTAAAATTTCGTGCAGATCTGGGCATTTACAGCCAAGTTACTACAACTTCCTGTTTCATGGCGAATCTTCGACGCCACGGACACGCCCATCGACGAAAACGCGCAGATAGCACAACTTTACATCGTCAATGCCTTTAGAAGGCACAGCAGAAATTTGAAGTCGATCCGACTAAATCCCTAGGAGGAGTTCGTTAAAGTACGGAGTATGTAAATCGTCCAAAAATGGCCGCCAAATTCAAAATGGCGGACTTCCTGTCGAGTTTAGGGTATGGGTTCTTGAGGCATTTTTGTGCATCTTGATATGATACACGTCCCCACCAAATTTCGTGCATGTAGGTTGAACATGGAGGAGGGGCTAATTTTTTCCAATTTTCTAGGTGGCGCTAGCGTGCCGTTTTGCCACGCCCATCCGTGAAACCCACAAAATACGAAATTTTTCACCAGTCCTGACATGCGTGCCAAATTTGGTGAGTTTTTGAGCATGTTGCGGCCCCGAAAATGGCGCTTACTTTGCAGAAAAAAGAAAAAAAAAAAAAATTAAAGCTGCAAGCAGCGATGGGCGGGCCCTCGCACCTGTAGCGCGTCGGGGTGTGAGGCGGCCGCGTTGCTTTTTTTGTGGCTCAGCCGGTGCGGCTGTGAATTTGCTATGCTGCTTCATTAAAGGTCACTTCCTATTGCCAGCAGGTGGCGCTATGACTGTGGGTAAATGTCGGCATGTAGATTTGTTCAGGGCGGGACTCTTGTCAAATGTGTAAAATTTTGTGCAGATCTGGGCATTTACAGCCAAGTTACTACAACTTCCTGTTTCATGGCGAATCTTCGACGCCACGGACATGCCCATCGACGAAAACGCGCAGATAGCACAATTTTACATCGTCAATGCCTTTAGAAGGCACAGCAGAAATGTGAAGTCGATCCGACTAAAGCCCTAGGAGGAGTTAGTTAAAGTACGTAATGAGTAAATCATCCAAAAATGGCGGTAAAATTCGAAATGGCCGACTTCCTGTTGAGTTTAGGGCATCGCTCTACAAGACTTTTCTGTGCGTCTGGACATGGTAGATGTACCACAGAAATTTCGTACATGTCGGTCAAACATGCGGCAGGGGCTGCATCGTTAAAGGTCACTTCCTGTTGCCACTAGGTGGCGCTATGACTGTGGGTGAATGTCAGCATGTAGATTTGTTCAGGGCGGGACTCTTGTCAAATGTGTAAAATTTCGTGCAGATCTGGGCATTTACAGCCAAGTTACTACAACTTCCTGTTTCATGGCGAATCATCGACGCCACGGACACGCCCATCGACGAAAATGCGCAGATAGCACAACTTTACATCGTCAATGCCTTTAGAAGGCACAGCAGAAATTTGAAGTCGATCCGACTAAATCCCTAGGAGGAGTTCGTTAAAGTACGGAGTGTGTAAATCGTCCAAAAATGGCCGCCAAATTCAAAATGGCCGACTTCCTGTCGAGTTTAGGGTATGGGTTCTTGAGGCTTTGTTGTGCGTCTTGATATGATACACGTCCCCACCAAATTTCGTGCATGTAGGTTGAACGTGGACGAGGGGCTAATTTTTTCCAATTTTCTAGGTGGCGCTAGCGTGCCATTTTGCCACGCCCATCCGCGAAACCCACAAAATACGAAAATTTTCACCAGTCCTGACATGCGTGCCAAATTTGGTGAGTTTTTGAGCATGTTGCGGCCCCGAAAATGGCGCTTACTTTGCAGAAAAAAGAAAAAAGAAAAAAGAACAAAAAATTAAAGCTGCAAGCAGCGATGGGCGGGCCCTCGCACCTGTAGCGCGTTGGGGTGTGAGGCGGCCACATTGCATATTCTGCAGCTCAGCCAGTGCGGCTGTGCATTTGCTACGCTGTTTTGTTGAAGGTCACTTCCTGTTGCCAGCAGGTGGCGCTATGACTGTGGGTGAATGTCGGCATGTAGATTTGTTCAGGGCGGGACTCTTGTCAAATGTGTAAAATTTCGTGCAGATTTGGGCATTTACAGCCAAGTTACTACAACTTCCTCTTTCGTGGCGAATCATCGACGCCACGGACACGCCCATCGACGAAAACGCGCAGATAGCACAACTTTACATCGTCAATGCCTTTAGAAGGCACAGCAGAAATGTAAAATCGATCCGACTAATTCCCTGGGAGGAGTTAGTTAAAGTACGTAATGAGTAAATCATCCAAAAATGTTGGTAAAATTAGAAATGGCCGACTTCCTGTTGAGTTTAGGGCATCACTCCAAGAGACTTTTTTGTGCGTCTGGATATGGTAGATGTACCACAGAAATTTCGTACATTTCGGTCAAACATGCGGCGGGGGCTGCTTCGTTAAAGGTCACTTCCTGTTGCCAGCAGGTGGCGCTATGACTGTGAGTGAATGTCGGTGTGTAGATTTCTTCAGGGCGGGACTCTTGTCAAATGTGTAAAATTTGGTGCATATCTGGGCATTTACAGCCAAGTTACTACAACTTCCTGTTTCATGGCGAATCATCGACGCCACGGACACGCCCATTGACGAAAATGCGCAGATAGCACAACTTTACATTGTCAATCCCTTTAGAAGGCACAGCCAAAATTTGAAGTCGATCCGACTAAATCCCTAGGAGGAGTTCGTTAAAGTACGTAATGAGTAAATCATCCAAAAATGGCGGTAAAATTAAAAATGGCTGACTTCCTGTTAAGTTCAGGGCATCGCTCCAAGAGACTTTTCTGTGCGTCTGGACATGGTAGATGTACCACAGAAATTTCGTACATGTCGGTCAAACATGCGACGGGGGCTGCTTCGTTAAAGGTCACTTCCTGTTGCCACTAGGTGGCGCTATGACTGTGGGTGAATGTGGACATGTAGATTTGTTCAGGGCGGGACTCTTGTCAAATGTGTAAAATTTCGTGCAGATCTGGGCATTTACAGCCAAGTTACTACAACTTCCTGTTTCATGGCGAATCTTCGACGCCACGGACACGCCCATCGACGAAAACGCGCAGATAGCACAACTTTACATCGTCAATGCCTTTAGAAGGCACAGCAGAAATTTGAAGTCGATCCGACTAAATCCCTAGGAGGAGTTCGTTAAAGTACGGAGTCTGTAAATCGTCCAAAAATGGCCGCCAAATTCAAAATGGCGGACCTCCTGTCAAGTTTAGGGTATGGGTTCTTGAGGCTTTTTTGTGCGTCTTGATATGATTCACGTCCCCACCAAATTTCGTGCATGTAGGTTGAACGTGGATGAGGGGCTAATTTTTTCCAATTTTCTAGGTGGCGCTAGCGTGCCATTTTGCCCCGCCCATCCGCGAAACCCACAAAAATACGAAATTTTTCACCAGTCCTGACATGCGTGCCAAATTTGGTGAGTTTTTGAGCATGTTGCGGCCCCCGAAAATGGCGCTTACTTTGCAGAAAAAAAAAAAAAAAAAAAAAAATCCTAACAGTTTCAATAGGGTCCTCGCACTGTTAGTGCTCGGGCCCTAATTAAAGCTGCAAGCAGCGATGGGCGGGCCCTCGCACCTGTAGCGCGTCGGGGTGTGAGGCGGCCGCGTTGCTTTTTTTGTGGCTCAGCCGGTGCGGCTGTGAATTTGCTACGCTGCTTCATTAAAGGTCACTTCCTATTGCCAGCAGGTGGCGCTATGACTGTGGGTAAATGTCGGCATGTAGATTTGTTCAGGGCGGGACTCTTGTCAAATGTGTAAAATTTCGTGCAGATCTGGGCATTTACAGCCAAGTTACTACAACTTCCTGTTTCATGGCGAATCTTCGACGCCACGGACACGCCCATCCACGAAAACGCGCAGATAGCACAACTTTACATTGTCAATGCCTTTAGAAGGCACAGCAGAAATTTGAAGTCTATCCGACTAAATCCCTAGGAGGAGTTCGTTAAAGTACGGAGTGTGTAAATCGTCCAAAAATGGCCACCAAATTCAAAATGACGGACTTCCTGTTGAGTTTAGGGTATGGGTTCTTGAGGCTTTTTTGTGCATCTTGATATGAGACACGTCCCCACCAAATTTCGTGCATGTAGGTTGAACGTGGACGAGGGGCTAATTTTTTGCAATTTTGTAGGTGGCGCTAGCGTGCCATTTTGCCACGCCCATCCGCGAAACCCACAAAATACGAAATTTTTCACCAGTCCTGACATGCGTGCCAAATTTGGTGAGTTTTTGAGCATGTTGCGGCCCCGAAAATGGTGCTTACTTTGCAGAAAAAATAAAAAAATAAAAAATAACCCTAACAGTTCCAATAGGGTCCTCGCACTGTTAGTGCTCGGGCCCTAATAACCCTAACAGTTTCAATAGGGTCCTCGCACTGTTAGTGCTCGGGCCCTAATAACCCTAACAGTTTCAAGAGGGTCCTCGCACTGTTAGTGCTCGGGCCCTAATAAATAAACAATAATCTGATGTTTTAAGGTTATAATTCCAGCCATGTTCAATACATAGCCCTGTTAACCAAGTGTAGTCTGTAAATTTGGTAAAACATAGTTAGTTCTCTTACGAGAGGTTCTCTCGTATTGCGTAAGCTAGCTTACGCTACGGGAAAGATTCATCTTTGCTGAGAAGTTGAAGCCAAAAAATTATTCCATAATTTTGTAATCATTGTCAACGCAGTCTCTTCTGAGGCAGACCATGAGCGGGCTAGCTAGCGGCTCATTGGTTCGCTCAGAGAGAATGCACGAACCTATGGGAGAGCGGCGCTGAGACGGCGCTCGCTTACTGCGTCACAGCCCGCCAAAAGGGGCGTGGCTACAGTGTATAAAGGTAGCTCTCCCAGGCTAGTTCGTCGATTCTTTTTCATTCAGCGAGCTACACGCATCCGCTGTCCTGGGAAGAAGCCGCCGTCGTCGAGAAGGCACCTTCTAGCGAGCTCCGGAGTCTGAGGAAGCCGGCCGTCTGCCACCTTCAGCCGCCCAGCAAGCTAGCGCCATCCGACGCGTATCCTTTTATTCCGTTTCACTAAAAGAGCCGAGCGTCTTTTTAAAGATGCCTCGAATTTCCTGCGGCTCATGCCGCTCTTCACTCGAGGAAGGAGACCGCCATGTTATACTTGATTATTCTAACAGACTTTGACTTTATTTTCATTAATTTTAAAAGGAATAATCAAGCATTAACGTATTAAATGATGCACAGATATCATTGATAAACCTTTTTATTTTATGAAAAGTCAGATGAAACGAGTTAATTGATAAGATTAAATGTGTTGCATTTAATTAAAATTCACTTTGCCATGGAAGAGACGGAACACGCTTGAAACCTTCACCACGAAACGAACCCCGCCATTTGGATCGATTTCTTGACCCTTTTTACACTCTAAAAACAGCCAGGGCTGAGCATCTCCGCAAACTAATAGAAATGTCACGGGGTGTGGTGGAGTGCAGGCAGAGGAAGACAGACTGAAGAGGCCGATGCTCCAATACAAATACTTTACTAAATAATTCAAAACGGGTACAGGTTCAGGAAGACGGGCAGGACACTCACACAACGCAGTGTAACATTAACATCGATCGACAAAGACTGAAGGAAACTGAGGGAACTAAATACACAGGGGAATCAAACATAACAAGGTGGAAAACAGGTGTAACAGATTAACAGGACACTGAACGGGAGGCTGATGAGGGAGTGAGTTCAGATGTGCAGACGAGAGGATCCTGGGAAGTGTAGTGCTGAAGACAAGACAGACTGGTGCAGACGGAGGACTGTGACAGAACTCCCCCCTCCCGGGAGGCGTGACCTCACGCCGCAGAACAGAGGAAGGAGGGGGGACGAACTGGGGGCTGAGCGGGGCGTGGCCAGGGCGGAGCAGGCTGAGGGCGTGGCCAGGGCGGAGTAGGCAGAGGGCGTGGCCAGGGCGGAGCAGGCAGAGGGCGAGACCAGGGCGGAGCAGGCAGAGGGCGAGACCAGAGCGGAGCAGGCAGAGGGTGAGACCAGGGCGGAGCAGGCTGAGGGCGAGACCAGGGCGGAGCAGGCTGAGGGCGAGACCAGGGCGGAGCAGGCTGAGGGCGAGACCAGGGCGGAGCAGGCTGAGGGCGAGACCAGGGCGGAGCCGGTGGAGGGAGGACCCCTGGTGGAGCGGATGGAAATGGGGCTGACAACACCAGGGGGCCGACTGACAGGGGCGGAGCAGATGGAAGAGGAGACCAGGGTGAAGCTGAGGGACTGACGAGACAAGGTGCTGACGAGGGACCAAGGGACCATGGTGAGAACACAGGCTCGGGTGACCAAGGTGACGTCAGGGGCACAGAGGGACACGGTGAGGGCAGAGGGAGTGAGGGCTGACAGGTGACTGGAGGGAGTGAGGAGTCCAACTGAACCGGAGGGGTGACATAACGGGGCAGAGCCAGAGGAAGGAAGTCCATAGGTGAAGTGAGGGTGACGAGGGAGCGAAGAGAATCCGGAGGGACGAGGAAGCCTGGCCGAGCTGGTGGACTGAGGGACCATGGAGGAGCTGAGGGAGGTACGAGCCACGGGGGAGTCAATGGGACCGGGGGCCGAGGAAGTGTCCATGTGGAGGAGGTGGGAGGCGAAAACCGGGGATCCCACGACCAGGCTGGGTCAGGGGAGCTGGCAGACGGAAGGGCTGACGGATGCATGACGGGAGGAGGTGGGAGAGGGAGGCTGGGTGGGATCCTGGTCTCGGGCTCTGGCTGGACGGTCTCTGGCGCAGGCTGGACGGTCTCTGGCGCAGGCTGGACGGTCTCTGGCGCAGGCTCTGGCTGGACGGTCTCGAGCTCGGGCTCTGGCTGGACGGTCTCGGGCTCTGGCTGGACGGTCTCGGGCTCTGGCTGGACGGTCTCGGGCTCTGGCTCTGGCTGGACGGTCTCGGGCGCTGGCTGGACGGTCTCTCGCGCTGGCTGGACGGTCTCTCGCGCTGGCTGGACGGTCTCTCGCGCTGGCTGGACGGTCTCTCGCGGTCTCTCGCGCTGGCTGGACGGTCTCTCGCGCTGGCTGGACGGTCCCTGGCGTTGGAGTGGGGCTGGTGCCGTCGTCCACGGTGAAAGAAGATCCACATGACACCAGCACCCACTCCACATAGGCCACGAAGTCCCCTCGAGGCCCGTCTCCAGGCAGGCGTGCCTGGGTTTCAGCATTTAGGCCTGCCCGGAAGAACACACAGAGGCTGGTATCATCATAGTGAACATGAGGTACCAAGTCCAAATACCTCTGTGTGTGGGCCTCGAGGGATTGATCCTCCTGCTCCAGGAGGAGAAGTTGCACTGCTGCAAAATCCATGATTAGGTGGTCGATCGATCTGTCACGGGGTGTGGTGGAGTGCAGGCAGAGGAAGACAGACTGAAGAGGCCGATGCTCCAATACAAATACTTTACTAAATAATTCAACACGGGTACAGGTTCAGGAAGACGGGCAGGACACTCACACAACGCAGTGTAACATTAACATCGATCGACAAAGACTGAAGGAAACTGAGGGAACTAAATACACAGGGGAATCAAACATAACAAGGTGGAAAACAGGTGTAACAGATGAACAGGACGCTGAACGGGAGGCTGATGAGGGAGTGAGTTCAGGTGTGCAGACGAGAGGATCCTGGGAAGTGTAGTGCTGAAGACAAGACAGACTGGTGCAGACGGAGGACTGTGACAAGAAAATAACCAAAATAATCCAAGGTTTTTATTTAACACCGTGGCTAGACTAACAAATAAACAGATATCACCGGAGCAAAATATACCGTTACAGTTTAGTAGTAATGATTTTATGAATTACTTCAATGAGAAAATAGAAAGCATCCAAAACACAATTATAAATGTACAATCCTCTATGATGTCGTATGATTCAGCCTCAATTATGGCCCCTCTAGAACAACTATGCCGCTTTACAACGATAGGACAGGAAGAGCTAAATAAACTTATCATTGCATCTAAACCAACAACATGTTTATTAGATCCAATACCCACTAAACTACTGAAAGAAGTGTTACCTGTAGTGGAAGAGCCTCTCCTCAATAACTCGTCTTTATCCGCTCAATTGTGCTCTTTTTTAAAAGAAAATTATATCTATCAAAAATTCCAGTCAGGATTCAGACCGCATCATAGTACAGAAACTGCACTAGTTAAAATTACAAATGATTTACTTTTAGCTTCTGACCAAGGCTGTATCTCAATACTAGTCCTACTTGATCTTAGCGCTGCGTTCGACACTGTAAGACTGGAAAAACTGGTTAAAGAGAAAATATCTGACCAGTGGCCTCTAAAGACAAAAGGCATTGCTTGCAAATTAACATTTGACACCCTACCCCCTATTCTCTGAACATCTTATCTGCATCTTCTCTCTTTCACTCTCTCAGTCAATGATACTGAAAGCTCACACAAGAATATGGTTTTAATGTGAATCTGATAATCTTTAAGGATTGTTTAGAATCATTTTGATGGTCTCAGGGTGACTGGTAATAATGTCTCATTCCCAAAGTAATAAAAGAAAAGGTAATAAGGTTTTTAAGAAGTTTAGGAATCACTGTCACACAAAGGAGTGTGGTCTTTGAGTTAACACCTTCTGCCTTGTCTGAATGCAAATTACAACCAAGCAAATGGTCTGCCCCCGATAAACATGGTAGGGGGATTCAGTAACTTTCCATTGAAACCTGGTGATTTACATATCAGGTGAGGTCTGATTATAAAGGGAGATGCAACAAGAGTTCGAGGCTGCCTTTCTGTATTCAGATCAGCCCATGATGTTGTGTCTTCAAGGCTCAGCTCATGTAATATGTTGGGTAAAGTTCTTTGTTCTTTGAAACATTTGATGGTTTGCTCTGATTATCTTGTGGAATTCTAATGATACATTTACCTGACATAATAAATTGTTATATTTGGCTATTCTAACAGACTTTGACTTTATTTTCATTAGAGTTAAAAGGAACAGTCAAGCATTAACTTATTAAACGATGCACAGATATCATTGATAAACCCTTTTCATTTTATGGAGTCAGATGAAACGAGTTAATACATAAGATTAAATGTATTGCATTTAATTAAAATTCACTTTGCTTGGAAAAGACGGAACGCGCTTGAAACCTTCACCACGAATCGAATTCCTCAATTTGGGTCGATTTCGTGGCCCTTTTTACAACACTATAGATCATAAAATACTCTTGGATCGACTACAATACACTGGTGTTCAGGGACAGGCATTAAGCTGGTTTAGATCGTACTTATCGGACCATTATCATTTTGTCTGTTTAAATGGGGAAAAATCAAAGATAACGTCAGTAGACTATGGAGTACCGCAAAGGTCGGTGTTAGGCCCTCTGCTATTCTCAATATTTATGCTGCCACTTGGTAATATTATAAGAAAACATGGAATTAATTTCCACTGTTATGCTGACGACACTCAATTATATATTTTATCACGACCAGATGAAAACACTAACTCATCTAAACTGACAGAGTGTCTCAAAGATATAAAATGCTGGATGATGTGTAATTTCCTGCTATTAAATTCAGATAAAACGGAGGTATTATTTATTGGTCCAAAAAACTACTCACAAAACCTCTTATAATACAACTTTAATATAGATGGATGTCCTGTTACTTTTTGACCTGAGTGTTATACTGGACCGCAACTTGTCATATTTCATATGTTACAAGAACAGCCTTTTTCCACCTTAGAAACATTGCTAAGCTACGTAACATGCTATCTGTCTCTGATGCAGAAAAGTTAGTTCATGCATTCATGACCTCGAGACTAGATTACTGTAATGCTTTATTAGCTGGTTGTCCTGCATCCTCAATAAACAAGCTAGAGTTAGTACAAAATGCAGCTGCTAGAGTTCTTACTAGGTCAAGAAAATACGATCATATAACACCGATTTTATCATCTCTACACTGGTTACCTATTAAGTTCTGTATCAACTACAAAGTACTACTACTAACAACCTATAAAGCCTTAAATGGTTTAGCTCCTATGTACTTAACGGACCTTCTTTCGCCCTATAATCCACCGCGTTCCTTAAGATCACTAAATTCAAGGCTTCTGGTCATTCCTAGGATATCTAAGTCCACTAAAGGAGGGAGGGCGTTCTCGCATTTAGCTCCAAAACTCTGGAATAGCCTTCCCGATACGGTCCGAGGCTCTGACTCGCTGACACAGTTTTAAACTAGAATAAAGACGCATCTCTTTAGTCAAGCATTCACATAATGCTTACCTTTTAGTCCTCTGTTATGCCATACGGAACCGTTTGCCACTGAAACTGCTTAATACACCAGTGGGGCTCGACAGCCTTTTAGACAAACGCGTCGGCGCGTATGGTTGGGTTGCGGAGAGTTTGGGTTGCGGAGAGTTTGTGAGATAGTGGTTTTCTAACACCGACTCCCGTATAATGGAAATCATTATAAACATCAGCTATGCTAGTCCCATCTGCCTTTCTGCTGTTATCTAGGGTCGTTTGTCCCAAGAAAAATGGTGTTCGTCAGGTCCAGTTTTGTATCCAGCCTCTCACAGGGATTTTGGATGCCCCAACGCCTGTAATGAGAAGACCAACGCCTGTGAAGAGACGACTCAACGCCGGCGATATGTTATGGCGCCGTTTTATATATATTTATATTTATATTTAATATTTATATATAAACAATATGATTGTTAGCCAGAGGAGAACTGGCCCCCGACTGAGCCTGGGTTCTCCCAAGGTTTTTTTCTCCATCCAATCTGATGGAGTTTTGGTTCCTTGGCACTGTTGCCTTGCTTTTGGCTTGCTTAGTTGGGGTTAGTTGATATTTAATATTTAACAATATTATTGATCTGTGTTGTACTACTTTCATGTTATCACTGTGAAGCTGTTTTGATACAATCTGTATTGTGAAAAGCACTATATAAATAAATGTGACTTGACTTGACTTAACTTGTTATGTTCCGCATAATGGCCCTGTCATCTAACAACCAATCACTGTGATCATTGCAAGAAAGCTCATGCATGAGAATTGACGTCATCCATCCACTCACTCTTAGTTTAGGAGTTGTCATTTTTCCTTACTAAGTGTAGGTCTGAAATGTGTTGTGAATAACTTTTAAGAGAAAACTCCTAGCTAAAATATTTTAGTGCGATTTAGGAGTACTCCTAATGGTAAGATAAAATTCTTTGTGAATACGACACCTGAAGGATATACCAGAGCATCAAGAAGCTTGGTTGACTGCAGAACATGAAATCCACGGGGAGGAGTAGGATCCAAATTTAAATCCTTCCACCGTAAATACACCTAAACCTACCCAACTCTGCCCCCTGATCCCTAAACACACCCCTAATCCCTAAACCCAACCCTAATCCTACCCATCTCCACCCCTTGTATCTTGATCCAACTGCTCCCCATGGATCTCATGTACTGCATTGAGGTGCTGCTGCTCTCCTTAATCTCAGCCAAATTCAACCAGAAGTGTCTGTCATACCCCTTTTCCACCAACAAGAACCACGTGCTGGTTCAGAGCTAGAGCTAGTGCTGGTTCGGAGTTCGTTCGACTGACAAGCTTTCAAAGAACCAGTTTGCCTTTCCACAGGCTAGAGAGCCATCACAGAGCCAGATCTTACGTCACTGTATACATCTCATGTTGCCCAGCAACGCTAACGCGGCACACACAAACACACCAGGCTTGTTCGAGATGGTTCGGCACTGTGAATCTCGAACTGCGATTCGAAAAAACATTAGAAAAAGATTCGATTCAAAAGCAGAAGGAGTCTGATCAGTCCACGCTGCTCCGATGCATCTCGAACAAGCCTTTCATCAACATTGGCGGTTGTTGCGTTACTATTTATGTTCATTGCTTTACAAACCTACATCGGTATCTAAACACGGCGAATCCAGCACGTACTGTGCAGCTCGCCGTATCTCGCCGTAACGGAGATTACAATCGAGCTGCTATTAGCATGATTAGCTGCTATTTAAAAAATGGCGGTCACAAGTTTCTATTCGTCTTGTTGGTCATGGTAACCCCGCCCCCAGCCACTGACGTAAGCGGTTCTTACTTCTAGACTAGCAATGATTTGGTGCTACTTAAGAACCACTTGTACTGGTTCGGAGCTGGTGCTTTGTTGGTCGAAAAACAAAGAACCGATTTGAAACTAGGCTCTGGCTCCGAACCAGCACCAGCTCTGCCTTGGTGGAAAAGGGGTTTCAGTAGCTACAAGGGCTGCCATAGACCGCCCAATTGCTCTAGCGGTCTCCTTTGTAGCTCTGAGAGACAGATCTGTGGCTCGACGAAGTTCGCAAACCTCATCGGGCCCCACTCCCTCAGTCCCCCAATAGGTCAGCCTGGTACTGTATGCCTGAAGCACAGCCATAGTGTGAAGGCATGCTCCAGCCTGACCCGCTGCCGTTATATGCTTTGCCCACTAAAGTTGATGTTGTCTTTAATGGCTTCGTGGGCAAAGCCGAGGCCTTCAGAGAAGATGCTGGACCGGAATACCCGTGATGAGTATGGTTTATTCCAAGATCTGGACAGCTCACTGTGCAGATCAGGGAAAAAAGGAAGGCCTCGTGATGGAAGTGAAGGAAGAAAACGCTCGTCTAATTTGCTTTTAGGATGAGCGTATTTTAATATATTTGCATATTTTAGTCTCTTTTCTCGGCTGGCCAATCGATATTTAATTTTTCTACAGCACGAGTAATCACTTCCACCAGCTCCTCATATGCTGGAGAAATAGGTGGCGAATCTTTTTCCCCCATGTGTGTGCTTATGCTTTCGACATCCAGCACATCTAACTCTAGAGCTAGAGCACTGAAGCATCGGGCTCTCTCCCCGGGCAGAAGGAACCACAGCGCGGGCTTCCGACACCGGAGGCAGAGCACAGGATCTTCCAGATAAGGAAGGCGATATGGTCTGGGGACCCGTCTCCAACCCCTCTGAAAGATCCTTTTGCTATCCCCAGGAATACATTCTCCGTGCTGCCTCGGCAGCAGCGGGTCCTGCATCCTGAGGATCGCGAGCCTGGCCACTTTCCTCGAAAAGTGCCAGGCGAAAGCGGAGCATGCGGAGAGGAAGAATCTCACAATGCTGGCAATCAGCCCCCTCAAAGGCTGACACCGCTTGCTCCACTCCCAAACTACACAAAGCTTGTGTGTGTCCCCACCCGTTAAATAACGCGGGCGGGGAGAAGCACAGAGTTTGTACAGTTGTTTCGCCATAACTTTTTCAAAATATATCGAACAGACAACAATAAATAGACAGAGACAGAGTGACACAGATCGCTTGCTGAGGCAAGAGAAGCTAATGCCGGTTTGTACCGGATGTGCTTTTACCTCTTCCTGGTCATGACGTCACCCACCCGTGACGCTCATTCTTTCCATTGGACTAGTTGACATAGATGCTTCAGATGCATTCACGCCGGGGGCGTTCCCAAAGCTTTGTTGACGCATCGTGAGTACCCTTGAAAGGGAACTACTTTTGCGAACTCGTCCAAGGCGGTTTGTCCGATTTTTACCAAAATTGCGTCAAATTTGTCGGCAGTGGCAACAAAAAGTTATGGAGTAAGTTGATTCGCTTAACGGTTTTCGATAAACGCACAAACAAATTTTACATAGCGATTGCAAAACCCGACTTAAGGATGTGTCTCCGCAATGCTTAATCATATGTGACCTGATTCAGCAAAATGAGCAGAGGCGGCTGATCTATTATGGGCGCTGGGGCACCGCCCCTCCTACCAAGTAAAAAAAAAAAAGTTTTTTTAGTTTGACAAAAATATGACTTTCTTCTGTACAGGTGTACGTGTTTTACACACTAGAAGGACGGGGAGGGGGTGGGGATATTTTTGTAAGCCAGCTTAATCGTGTAGTTTTATCCTCTGGGTGCTGAGAAAGAGCGCCCTCGCTATCTAACCAATGAAGCTCTGATATGCTATTAAAACGTCACTAAATTTTCTAAATTCAACCAATCAGCTGTGTTAATTTTCCGATTGGCGCCTTGCCTCAAACCCCCATCGGAGAATAACATGGAGTTTTGAGTTACTTGCAATCAGTTGCGTGAAATCTCTTCTTCAAACTCCGTTGGTAAAAACCACTGGGGGGAAGATGGTCAGTGTTTCGAGGCCGCAAAAGGCTGGTCTGATAAAACGGTGTGTAGCCTATATTTGCACTAAGTGTATGTGTTTTTAGGTAAAACATGCCAGTGATGGAACAGCTGTAGTGGCGTGGATCGTAGAGCGTGTAGTTCGGGAAACAGCTTTGATTCAGTCAGACCCAAATTCGAATCCGCCTTTTGCCGAACATATGAGATGTAAAATGAATAAACTATCATGAAGGTTTCTAGCGTTATATTTTGCCAATGAACTAAAATCGAAACCATGATATTGTTTTTTGCCTTCATAAAACAGCACAAGACTTTAAGAATAGGCATTCTATTTGTGCTGCATGATTTAGAGAAACGTGTGCACTTTGCATAGTCACCTGGTGTTTTCTCCTAAATAAAAGCTCAAGGGTTTATTTCTTGCAAGTGTAGAAATAAGGACTAAAGTATTTAAAATTTTCACATTTCACAAAAAGATATACACATTTGAATTATGGTCGTCTGCCCTTTTTTCCCAACTGAAAACCTGAGAAAATCGCTTTTAAAGTTTTTTTGTTGTTTTTTTTTTGTTGATATCTTTCAAAATCCATTGCATTTTAAGGGATAAACTATTTATTTTATAGCTTAATTTGACCAAATACATTAATATAAATAAATGTGATTTAACCAGGCTGAAGCTCAAATTATTTGTAAGTTTTTGGAATAAATAATTAAAAAGGCACTTTTACAAAAATGTTTGTAAGATTGTTGTAAGAAAATGTAAAGATTGAACAGAGTGAAAAATCTTGTGACTATTCGCTCTAATTGCTAGTTCAGGTTTGGCTGAAGGCTACAGTTTGTCCGGTCAGAACAATGATGTCTCACTCAGGATATATTCCAAATCGTTGTTTTATTAAATGTGCATAGATGTGTGGTTCTGTGAACACAAAATACAGATATAAATATGTATAAACGTATATAAAACACAAACAGTATAAATGAACTTATATGTTAAAATACTGACGAATAGCGATGAAATAACAATACAATCTCTATGATAATCTACTTGAAAAAGGTGAGAACAGATGTGTGTGCGCTAATGCTGTACACGAGCCGTGCACGAGCTGTGCATGCGAGCATGACTAATGCTGCACGTGCAGTCGAACCGAGATGTAAACAACAGAGCGCATGTTCGCGACTTGAGATAGAATCATGCATTCGAGATAAAGGAATCAATATAACTATTATAAGAATGACCTCAATATATATGAATGCTAGTAATGTCACAGCAGTAAATTATAACTAAGTAAACAACTTTAACCACAGATGTAAACACAGATGTAGGCAAATTAGCGATTACTGAGAATGTTCAACAATTATGTGATTACTTACGGTGTGATGCACGCACACGCACAATCAGTAAAACTCCTCCGATTTGGCTAATACTCTGTATCTCACTCTAAAACTATATAGACTTATTCAGCCGATCTACTTTTCCCTTCATTACCCGTCAACTCTCTTCACCGTCACTTCGCGAACTCCGGTGGAACGTTTTGGAATAGTCCATTTCTCACTGAATGACAGGGGTGACTGGGAGAGTCCATGTGCCAAAGGGGAGCACTTTCTACACAGAGTAGCCAGAGAGAAATGTATTGTTCATTGTTTTTTCCTCATAAATGCGATCACGAAAAGAAAAATCATTTTTTTTTAAGATTTTATGTTCTGGGAAGAGTCAAGTCAAGTCACATTTATTTATATAGCGCTTTTCACAATACAGATTGTATCAAAGCAGCTTCACAGTGATAACATGAAAGTAGTACAACACAGATCAATAATATTGCTAAACACTAAATAACCCCAACTGAGCAAGCCCAAAGCAAGCCAAAAGCAAGGCGACAGTGGCAAGGAACCAAAACTCCATCAGATTGGATGGAGAAAAAACCTTGGGAGAACCCAGGCTCAGTCGGGGGCCAGTTCTCCTCTGGCTTACATTTATATTGTTTATATATAAATAATAAATATAATTAAAGCTGCAAGCAGCGATGGGCGGGCCCTCGCACCTGTAGCGCGTCGGGGTGTGAGGCGGCCGCGTTGCATATTTTGCAGCTCAGCCGGTGCGGCTGTGAATTTGCTACGCTGCTTCATTAAAGGTCACTTCCTGTTGCCAGCAGGTGGCGCTATGACTGTGGGTGAATGTCGGCATGTAGATTTGTTCAGGGCGGGACTCTTGTCAAATGTGTTAAATTTTGTGCAGATCTGGGCATTTACAGCCAAGTTACTACAACTTCCTGTTTCATGGCGAATCTTCGACGCCAGGGCCACGCCCATCGACGAAAATGCGCAGATAGCACAACTTTACATCGTCAATGCCTTTAGAAGGCACAGCAGAAATGTGAAGTTGGTCCGACTAAATCCCTACTTGGAGTTCGTTAAAGTACGTAATGAGTAAATCATCCAAAATTCGCAGTAAAATTAGAAATGGCCGACGTCCTGTTGAGTTTAGGGCATCGCTCCAAGAGACTTTTCTGTGCGTCTGGACATGGTAGATGTACGACAGAAATTTCGTACATGTCGGTCAAACATGCGGCGGGGGATGCTTCGTTAAAGGTCACTTCCTGCTGTCACTAGGTGGCGCTATGACTGTTGGTGAATGTAGACATGTGGATTTGTTCAGGGTGGGACTCTTGTCAAATGTGTAAAATCTTGTGCAGATCTGGGCATTTACAGCCAAGTTACTACAACTTCCTTTTTCATGGCGAATCATCGACGCCACGGACACGCCCATCGACGAAAATGCGCAGATAGCACAACTTTACATCGTCAATGCCTTTAGAAGGTACAGCAGAAATTTTAAGTTGATCCGACTAAATCCCTAGGAGGAGTTCGTTAAAGTACGGAGTGTGTAAATCGTCCCAAATCGGTCGCCAAATTCAAAATGGCGGACTTCCTGTCGAGTTTAGGGTATGGGTTCTTGAGGCTTTTTTGTGCGTCTGGTCATGGTAGAAGTACCACAGAAATTTCGTACATGTCGGTCCAACAAGCGGCGGGGGCTGCTTCGTTAAAGGACACTTCCTGTTGCCAGCAGGTGGCGCTATGACTGTGGGTGAATGTCGGCATGTAGATTTGTTCAGGGCGGGACTCTTGTCAAATGTGTAAAATTTCGTGCAGATCTGGGCATTTACAGCCAAGTTACTACAACTTCCTGTTTCATGGCGAATCTTCGACGCCACGGACACGCCCATCGACGAAAATGCGCAGATAGCACAACTTTACATCGTCAATGCCTTTAGAAGGCACAGCAGAAATTTTAAGTCGATCCGACTAAATCCCTAGGAGGAGTTCGTTAAAGTACGGAGTCTGTAAATCGTCCAAAAATGGCCGCCAAATTCAAAATGGCGTACCTCCTGTCGAGTTTAGGGTATGGGTTCTTGAGGCTTTTTTGTGCGTCTTGATATGATACACGTCCCCACCAAATTTCGTGCATGTAGGTTGAACGTGGACGAGGGGCTAATTTTTTCCAATTTTCTAGGTGGCGCTAGCGAGCCATTTTGCCCCGCCCATCCGCGAAACCCACAAAATACGAAATTTTTCACCAGTCCTGACATGCGTGCCAAATTTGGTGAGTTTTTGAGCATGTTGCGGCCCCGAAAATGGCACTTACTTTGCAGAAAAAAAAAAAAAAAAAAAAAAAAAAAATAACCCTAACAGTTTCAATAGGGTCCTCGCACTGTTAGTGCTCGGGCCCTAAATATTGTTTATGCATAAAACGGCGCCATAACATATCGCAGGCGTTGAGTTGTCTCCTCACAGGTGTTGGTCCTCTCATCGCAGGCGTTGGGGCATCCGAATCCCTGTGAGAGGCTGGAGACAAAACTGGACCTGACGAACGCCATTTTTCTCGGGACAAGTGTCCCGCGATAACAGCAGAAAGGCAGATGGGAAATAATTATCATAGCTGATGTTCATAATGATTTCCATTATACGGGAGTCTGTGTTAGAAAACCACTATCTCACAAACTCTCCGTAACCCAACCATACGCGCCGACCCGTTTGACTAAGGCTGTCGAGCCCCACTGTCGCGGAAATGCGTTTCAGTGGCAAACGGTTCCGTATGGCATAACAGAGGACTAAAAAGTAAGCATTATGTGAATGCTTGACTAAAGAGATGCGTCTTTAATCTAGTTTAAAACTACTGTCAGCGAGTCAGAGCCTCGGACCGTATCTGGAAGGCTATTCCAGAGTTTTGGAGCTAAATGCGAGAACACCCTCCCTCCTTTAGTGGACTTTGATATCCTAGGAATGACCAGAAGCCTTGAATTTAGTGATCTTAAGGAACGCGGTGGATTGTAGGGCGAAAGAAGGTCCCTTAGGTACATAGGTGCTAAACCATTTAGGGCTTTATAGGTTAGTAGCAGTATTTTGTAATTGATAAGGAACTTAATAGGTAACCAGTGTAGAGATGATAAAATCGGTGTTATATGATCATATTTTCTTGACCTAGTAAGAACTCTAGCAGCTGCATTTTGTACTAACTGTAGCTTGTTTATTGAGGATGCAGGACAACCGGCTAGTAAAGCATTACAGTCTCGGAAAGTTTTTGAGTGGGATAAAGCTCATAATTATCCTTGGTCAATGGATGTCCTTGAAATATTCTCATCAGTAAAAATTCAGTATATATTTACAAATACTTTACAATGTAATATATCTGAGGTTAGGCAGTTTTTATTTAACTCTTATGAAGAACAATGGTTACGGCAGGTGTTAAATAAGCCTAAATTGAGAAGTTACGTTCACTTTACGAATGAATATTTTGCAGAGCCTTATGTCAAATGCTGGTGTAGCAGGCATAGTTGCCTAGTTAGGTGGAGTAACAGCCCGAGTGGCGATTGCACTGGTAATTGCCTAATTCGAGTCAGGTGCGCTATAGGTGCGGGAGCACGCATAAATGGTTCTGTGTATTGAGAGCGTGTAGGCTGTTGTAAGTTCTGTTGCTGCTTTCCTGCTGAGCGGTTCTCGTATGGGGATTCTGGAGCTGAGTCGCGCATCCATTTGGGTACGTTATCGAGTAATACGAGAGTACGAGAGTAGGTAACACTTTAGAATACGGTTCCTTCGTTAATGAATAACTACACAAGAACTAATGAGTAACAGAATATTAACAATCTAGTAACTATTATTAACTAACAAGAAACTCTGATTAACGAACTAGTAAGTAATAGCGCACAGACGAAAGTGGTAGTTCACTATTAAGTAATCAATAACTACTATTTTTTTAATACTTCCCAGAGAACTACTGAAAAAGTTTATTAACAATCTAGTAACTACTATTAACTAAAAGAAACTCTTATTAACGAATTAGTAAGTAATAGCTCACAGATGAAAGTGTTACTAGATACTTCTGTGGGAGTTACTAATTATTTGGATCCGTATTATAAAGTGAAGATCATTGGAACTAACTAGTAATGACTCAAGTGTTACTACATGATCTAGTCATGATTTGTGCAAATGTTTGAGATTTTTGGTGAACTTTAGTAACTTTTAGAAAATGTCTTTAACACTTGAGTAATTACTAGTTAGTTCCAATGATCTTCACTTTATAATACAGATCCAAATAATTAGTAAGTAATAGCTCATAGATGAAAGTGTTACTAGATACTTCTGTGGGAATTACTAATTATTTGGATCCGTATTATAAAGTGAAGATCATTGGAACTAACTAGTAATTACTCAAGTGTTACTACATGATCTAGTCATGATTTGTGCAAATGTTTGAGATTTTTTGGTGAACTTTAGTAACTTTTAGAAAATGTCTTTAGTAACACTTGAGTAATTACTAGTTAAGGCGCTTTTCCACTGCATAGTACGGTACGGTTCGGTACGGCTCACTTGTGGTGCTTTTCCACTGCATGGTACGGTACAGTACGGTTCGCTTCAGGACGCTTTAAATGGTACCTGGTCTGTTGAGGTTCCAAGCGTACCCAGCGCCGGCCCGAGCCTTTTGGGGGCCCTAAGCAGAATTTGATTTGGGGGCCCCTCCCACGACGCGGAGTCACCTGTGTTTGACGATTATTGACATAAATGTCACGCAAAAATGATACATTATAAATGAATACACTGAGGTTATGTATTAATAAAAAAATAGATGCCTACTTAAATAAAAAAGTTTGAAAACAGTCTTAAAACTGTCTCAAAACATATACAATAAATTATTTGCTAAAATTATGACAAAACTGAGAAATTAGAAACGTAAGAGCAATGATACTTTGGCCTATCCTCCTGGGACCCAGGAATAGACTTTTGTCCACTGTAGTGGACATTATATTTTAGTGTATTTCTCTGACACCATGCATGTCACATTTTCTTTTCTGGATGTCCTGTAAAGAGCACATTCAGGGCAATACAGAGATACCAAATGTTTGGAGGTTTCACCATGAAAACAACTTCTCCTTGGTCTTTAAAAATGTCTAACATTAATTTAGTGATCAAATGTAGCACTCTTATTGAAATATGGTAATATATTGTAATTATAATTTAAATCTAACTACTTTTCAAATTGTATTTCATCAACCAACATCTCATGAAAATGTTATGGGTTTCAAATGAAAAAAATGACTTTCCGTTACAGGGCATTGATTTCATTCATGTCCACTGTAGAGAACATCAGGACATAAATCATGTTTATCAGGCATTCTGGGAGACATAACAAGTGAATATGTAAATAAATTATACGTCAATATTCTTATGACATATTAGATATTATTATTAAAATGTTGCTTATTATTACGCCAATGCTTACACTTCTTTCCTCATTAAATGTTGCTCCAAGAACACATTAATGTGCAAATTAGATACAGTGTATAGATACTTTGCATTGAATGGGAATATTAATTTATGCCAATCAATTAATTCCATTATATCTTTCATAACATAGTTGATAATCATCTTTATACAAATTTTAGTTCAAAAAAATCCTGAAACCCCAAAATGTATTGGTGATTGGAAAAAAATCCCATTGTTTTTGCCTACACATTGTATGTCATTTAATTTTAACAACTGAGTCCTGGTGTCCACTACAGAGGACAAAGTATTACATATGAATAAAATATAATTTTTCAAAAGGTTTTTTTTTTTTTTTTTTACCATTTGTTTATTATGCTCTAAACAATGTGATGACATGAAAAAAAACTAAATTAAAAAAAAAAAAACTTTCTGGGTCTCAGCTATTGTTGAAAACTAAAAATATTACTAGCCTATTTCTCAACTGTCTCAATACAGAGTAACTATCCTCAAAATCTTTATTATTGTTATTATTATTATTATTGTAACAGACTTTGTTATATAGTACATGACATAATCAACACAGTCTGTTACTATAATACCGGTTATGATGTTCTGGCGCTCGTTGTATGTGTGTATGCAATGTATTTTTCCCCTCGGGGCTTGCCGTAGATGGGTCGTGCGCACTTGCTAGGCTACTGGAGTGTCGCGGGTGTTTGGAGATCTGATGTGTGGTATAATAAATTGGAGAAGAGTTCAAACTGCTATGTTTATTATTTATTCAAACTGCTACCCTTACACCTTGAAGGATAAGTTCTCCTGCGGGCTATTTTCTCCAACTTAAACCGATACCGTGACTAGCCGCAGTTGCGCACGAATTGTCTATGCACGCGCGAGGTGTCTAGAAGATTAGCCTATGCGTATGACTTAAACGCTGGCAGACAGAGCAGCAGTTGTAACTTGTAGGCAGGTATATTGACCATTAAATCAGAATTTTGTTGTCTTGAACTATTCATTCAGTCATATTCATTCATTCTTTGATTTATGTCACTTGTTTAAGTCATCTAAAAAAATAAAAATAAAAAATAACCTCGATTAGGGGGCCCCCTGGTGGCCAGGGGGCCCCAAGCAGCCGCTTAGTTCGCTTATGCCTCGGGCCGGCCCTGAGCGTACCGTACCGGTACTAAAATATGACGTGAAACACTGCAGATCACTGATTGGTCAGACAGAATCGTCACTACCAGCGTCACTACTAGCGTCATTGGATTTGCGACACGAGACACTTTTTTAGCAGTATTTTTGTTTTGCTGCCATCAGCCTCATTTTAAACACATTTTTCCGTCTAGCAGTTAAAAATAACCACATACCGAGAATCAGGAACACCATCCCCTCGATAGTCTCCATTGTTCCTGTGTTGTGGGTTTGAAAATGTGGCGCTTTTAAGATGATGTCATGGCAGTAGAGGCGCGCACAAATAACGATCAGTCCCACACACTTTGAAGGGGTACTACTGCAATGGAAACGCAAAGCGAACCGAACTGTTCCGCGCCGAGTCGAAGCGTACTGAGCCGAACCGTACCGTACTATGCAGTGGAAAAGCGCCATTAGTTCCAATGATCTTCACTTTATAATACGGATCCAAATAATTAGTAAGTAATAGCTCATAGATGAAAGTGTTACTAGATACTTCTGTGGGAATTACTAATTATTTGGATCCGTATTATAAAGTGAAGATCATTGGAACTAACTAGTAATTACTCAAGTGTTACTACATGATCTAGTCATGATTTGTGCAAATGTTTAAGATTTTTTGGTGAACTTTAGTATACTTTTAGAAAATGTCTTTAGTAACACTTGAGTAACTACTAGTTAGTTCCAATGATCTTCACTTTATAATACGAATCCAAATAATTAGTAATTCCCACAGAAGTATCTAGTAACACTTTCATCTGTGAGCTCTTACTTACTAATTCGTTAATACGAGTTTCTTTTAGTTAAAAGTAGTTACTAGATTGTTAATAAACTTTTTCAGTAGTTCTCTGGGAAGTATTAAAAAAATAGTAGTTATTGATTACTTAATAGTGAACTACCACTTTCGTCTGTGCGCTATTACTTACTAGTTCGTTAATCAGAGTTTCTTGTTAGTTAATAATAGTTACTAGATTGTTAATATTGTGTTACTCATTAGTTCTTGTGTAGTTATTCATTAACGAAGGAACCGTATTTCTAAAGTGTTACCCGAGAGTAATACTGTTATTCGTGGTGAGCTGCTGGCTGTATGTATGCGCTTTGTGCTTTTAGTATGCGTGACGGGCTGTGTTTACCTATCGCGGCTTGACGGTAAACTAGTATTGACTTCATGGGAGAATATTTACGAAAAGACATCATTTACGTTGTGTTCCTCCTCTGTTCTAGTGGACGAGCGAGTAATATCGCCATGAGTGCAGCAAGTTGATTGGGACCGTGACCTGGCTTCCCTTCTCTGTTTCTTATTTAATTATTCCCTTTGGGATTTCGTTCTTCTTCGTCCCGTCTCTCTGCCGTGCGCTGTTTTTGCCTCGCTTCTTCTGTGCCTGTGACGACCTGTATCCAGTGGACTCGACGCTGGGGAGCGCGAGACTCGTGCAGGCCGCTCTCATTGGTTGCTGCTGATCGCCCCGCACTGTTTCAACTGAACTGGACGAGTGTTTGTGGACTTCGGTGGTGTATGAATGAACCCATAAATAGTGCGAGTTGGGTGAGTGATTGTCGGTTGTTGCGTATATATGTGTGTAAATGCCCTTGCGAGAAACGCATACTGACACTGGTGTGTCTTTTTAGGAGTGAGTGGTTCGTGCGTGTGTGTGTGTGTGTGTGTGTGTGTGTGTGTGTGTGTGTGGTTTACGGATCGAGA
>NW_024121327.1:0-19793 GCF_016745375.1 Pimephales promelas
AGGCACCAATGACGAAGAGGTTCCACTTCAACGCATAAAGGTGTCTCGTGGACAACGCTCTTGCGGAAGTGATGGTTGCCGCCCCGCAGGTGGCAGCGAACTCAAACCTGCCTCGTCCCGTCCAGGAGCCACACGTGCAGCCTCCAAGATCGGGACGAGGGTGCCACAGAGTGCCCCGTCTCTGAGAGAGTAGGTCTTGTCTCAGAGGAATAGGCCAAGGAGGTGCTGTCGCGAGGAGCAAGAGATCGGAGAACCACGTCTTGGTGGGCCAGTAGGGCTACCAGCAAGACCTGCTCCTCGTCCTCCTTGATCTTGCACAACACCCGTGCAAGGAGGCTCACTGGGGAAACGCATACTTGCGTGGGCCCGTGGCCAGCTGTGCGCCAGCGCATCCGAGCCGAGAGTCCGCGGGTCAGAGAATAAAACTGGGCGCAGTGGGACGAGTCCCGAGAGGCGAACAGGTCTAACTGTGCCTCCCCGAACTGGTCCCAAATCAGCTGGACCGACTGGGGATGGAGTCGCCATTCGCCGGAGATGGGGGACCCGGGACAGCTCGCGGCTGCCCAGTTCCGGTCTCCAGGAATGTAACTGCACGAAGGGACCTCAGGTGCTTCTGACTCCATATCAAGAGGTGGCGGGCGAGCTGCGACAACCGGCGCGAGCGTAGACCCCCCTGGTGGTTGATGTACGCTACTGCCGTAGTGTTGTCTGAGCGGACAAGCACATGCTGGCCCTTGAGCACGCTCGAAAGCGGTGCAGGGCGAGCCGTACTGCCAACAGCTCGAGGCAATTGATGTGCATGAGGCGCTGGGCTCCTGTCCAGGAGACCGGCGGCTGCATGCCCATTGCACATGGCACCCCAACCCGTGGTAGATGCATCCGTGGAGACAACGAGATGCCTGGAAACTCGCTGAATAGGGACGCCGTCCGTAAAAAGCTGAGGTTCGACCACGGGAAGAAGGTTCGCCGGCATGTCGGAGTCACTGGGACTCGGAGCGAGCCGCGATGCCATGCCCACCTCGGGACTCGATCGCGAAGCCACAGCTGAAGCGGTCTCATATGAAGCAAACCGAGCGGCGTTGCCGCGGCCGCGGATGCCATATGCCCCAGGAGCCTCTGAAATAGTTTCAGTGGAACCGCACTCTTGCCCTCGAACTGTCGAAGACAAGTCAGCAGTGAGTGCGCGCGCTCGTTCGTGAGCTGCGCGGACATGGCGACCGAGTCTATCTCCACGCCGAGAAAAGAGATCCTCTGCACGGGGCAAAGTTTGCTCTTTCCCGGTTGACCCGAAGGCCCAGACGGGCTAGGTGCCGGAGCACCAGGTCTCTGTGTTCGCAAAGCTGAGCTCGAGAGTGTGCTAGTATCAGCCAGTCGTCGAGATAGTTCAGGATGCGAACCCCGTGTTCGCGAAGGGGAACAAGGGCTGCCTCGACGATCTTCGTGAAGACGCGAGGGGACAGAGCTAACCCGAATGGGAGAACGGCGTACTGATATGCCTGGCCCTCGAAGGCAAACCGAAGAAACGGTCTGTGTCGAGGTAAGATGGACACATGGAAGTACGCGTCCTTCAGGTCGATCGCTGCAACCAATCCTGAAACCGAACACATTCGAAAATGCGTTTGGCTGTGAGCATTTTGAACGGTAGTCGATGGAGAGAACGGTTCAAAACACGCAGGTCAAGGATCGGTCGTAACCCACCGGTCTTCTTGGGGACAATGAAGTCGGGGCTGTAACCCGGACCTCATCTCGGCTGGAGGGACCGTCTCGATTGCACCCTTCGCCAGCAAAGTAGCAATCTCCGCTCTCAGGACTGGGGCGTTGCCACCGATCATCGTGGAGCGAACTCCCCTGAAGCGGGCAGGAGACCGCGCGAACTGAATCGCGTAGCCGAATCTGATTGTTCTGCTGACCCAGCTGGATACCCCGGGAAGCTCTAGCCAGGCCTCCCGGAAGTGAACCAACGGTGTCATCCGAACCACAGACGTCCCCCCGGAGGGGCAGCGAGGCGGGTTGACTGGCACGCGTGCAGGGTTCACCCCGCTCGGATGCGTCGAAACCCGCTCCCCAACAGAAGGGACCAGGGAAGGCGGAGCGTTCCACGGGGGTCTGTTCTGCCGGGGGTCTGGCGATAGAGGGGGAAGGGATTGGCGTAGCCCGGTTTGGACGACACACGCACCCTTCCGCGCCCTCAGAGACAGAGAGGAGTGTGTGGGCTGACGCACGCACTCACTCCAGTCTGTGAGCTCAGTGAGGATGTCAAGTCTTTCATTAACCAGTTCAGGGTGCTGCCCACCCGTGGGTGAGCAGCGGGGAGCTGAGAACAAAAGATTCTCCCCCGGCCCTCCACCGGGGAAAAGAGGGGGCCTGCTACCGCCTCCTGGGAAAGACTCGAGATCGTCACTGAGCGGCCCGTGTCAGGATCTTCGCTTGGCCTGGCGTTTAGCGGGGCGAGCGGCCTGAGGGGGCTGTGACGCCGGCCTGCGGCCTCCTCGACGCCGGGGCCCGGGTGAAGGCTGCTGCTGGGGCCGGGCGGGAGGGAGGGGAGCCGCAGGGGGGCGTCCTCGGCGGCGAGCAGGGGGAGGCAACTGTGCCGACGACTGGGTGGAGGCAGCAGCTGGTCGTCGGGGCAGGATGTGTTTGATGGCCTCCGTCTGCTTCTGGGCGGTGGAGAACTGCTGGGCGAAGTCCTCGACCGCACCGCCGAAAAGGCCAACCTGGGAGAGCGGAGCGTCGAGCAGACGAGTCCGCTCAGCGCTCCGCGTATCTGCCAGGTTGAGCCAAGATGACGCTCCTGAACCACGCGAGTGGCCATCACCTGACCAACGGCGCGAGCAGCCACTTTCGTTGCCCGGAGAGCAAGGTCAGTGGCGGACCGCAGTTCTTTAAATGCCGTCGGTCAGTCCCGCCCTCGTGCATGTCTCTGAGCAACTTCGCTTGGAAGACCTGCAAAGTGCTCATGGCATGCAAGCGGAGGCCGCCTGTCCCGCCGCTCTGTAGGATCGCGCCGCCATAGCAGACGAGAACCCACAGGCTTTGGATGGGTGCTTAGGAGGACCACGGGTGGAGGCGCTCTGTGGACACAGCTGCATCGCAACAGAGCGCTCCACCGGGGGCATCCCAGTGTACCCACGGGCGGCCCCGCCGTCGAGGGGGGAAAGGCGGGGGAGAGATCGCGCTCTCGAGTGGACAAAGGAGCCCCCCAAGAGCGATAACTCCGCATGCAGCTCGGGGAAAAAGGTATTGGAGTCGGCCGTGGCTTTGCAGCGGCAGCCTGTCCAAAAACCAATTATCCATCCGCGAGAGGTCGGGGCAGGATGGAGGTTTCCATTCTAGCCCGATACTCCCAGCGGCTCGAGACAGCATGGCCGTCATCTCGGGATCTGACACGGACAACGCTGGGACTCCCGAAGGAGGCAACGCAGCCGGATCTTCCTCTCCCGAGGAGTCAAGCCCGCCTAGTGATGCTGTGATAGACATCGCATCATCATCTGGAGCGCTGCTCGAAGCAGCCGGTGCCGCCGAAGAGACAACCGACCGAGTCGAACTAGCGCTCGCTGGCTCACGCACTGAGGCGGGGAAATCGTCACGGAATTCGAAAGGTGTGGCCCGAGGAATCGTCGGGGCTTTATCCCACACCGTCACCGTTAGATCGCCCGGTCCCCGGGTCGACGGGCCCCCTTTCGTGAAGGAAGCCGATCGAGTAGGGGGGACCGGGGCTCTCACTCTAGTGAGATCATTGAGCCGCGACCTCAGTGTGGAGATGGTCATGCTCCCACAGAAGGAACATGAGTCATCCACGAACGCTGCTGCTGCATGCTGAATGCCCAGGCAAACAAAGCAGCGTTCGTGACCATCAGATGACGACAGAAATCTACCACATCCAGAAGGGCACGGGCGAACCATCTTTAAAAAGACGTGCCGCGTGCAGCTCTTTTACAGAGAGGAGGAGAAATTCACTCTTTCAGCGCTGAAGCTACCAGGGAGAAGCGCAAAGTCTGGCAAACCACTGCTCAGATCGCAGGCGATGCAGAATCTCGCTGGGTACCGCCGTCACACCAACACTGAAGAGGACGCTCGTCTCGAAGAGTCTTGAATCAGCTTTGAGGAGTGAAGAGGTTCTCTTGGCTCCGAAGCGAAAACATACTGCGGTTGCGTTCACTTCCTCCTTTTATACTCACGGAGTAGGGCGGAGTACGCTATGCAAATTTCCGCAGCCCCAAGGCATTGCATGCCATTGGCTCGTGTTTTAATACTCGAAGAGGATTGGCTTTCTATGCGAAACCCCCAATCTCCGTCACTTCTGACGTAACTCGAAGTGACTACGATAGGGAACTCTGGATTCTGATAGAGGGCCATGAGACTTAGACCTGAGTGCAAAAATGGAGGCTCTAGCCCCTTCCAGAGCTGAGATATCGAAACTCAAAAATTCGGCCCGAAAAAAAAAACGACAGTGGTACCCCTTACGTTTTTTTTTTTTGGGCGAAAAATTAAGTTTCTCCAATCTTCCCAAAACTCTGGATTCTGATAGAGGGCCATGAGACTTAGACCTGAGTGCAAAAATGGAGGCTCTAGCCCCTTCCAGAGCTGAGATATCGAAACTCAAAAATTCGGCCCGAAAAAAAAAACGACAGTGGTACCCCTTACGTTTTTTTTTTTTGGGCGAAAAATTAAGTTTCTCCAATCTTCCCAAAACTCTGGATTCTGATAGAGGGCCATGAGACTTAGACCTGAGTGCAAAAATGGAGGCTCTAGCCCCTTCCAGAGCTGAGATATCGAAACTCAAAAATTCGGCCCGAAAAAAAAACGACAGTGGTACCCCTTACGTTTTTTTTTTGGGCGAAAAATTAAGTTTCTCCAATCTTCCCAAAACTCTGGATTCTGATAGAGGGCCATGAGACTTAGACCTGAGTGCAAAAATGGAGGCTCTAGCCCCTTCCAGAGCTGAGATATCGAAACTCAAAAATTCGGCCCGAAAAAAAAACGACAGTGGTACCCCTTACGTTTTTTTTTTTTGGCGAAAAATTAAGTTTCTCCAATCTTCCCAAAACTCTGGATTCTGATAGAGGGCCATGAGACTTAGACCTGAGTGCAAAAATGGAGGCTCTAGCCCCTTCCAGAGCTGAGATATCGAAACTCAAAAATTCGGCCCGAAAAAAAAAACGACAGTGGTACCCCTTACGTTTTTTTTTTTGGGCGAAAAATTAAGTTTCTCCAATCTTCCCAAAACTCTGGATTCTGATAGAGGGCCATGAGACTTAGACCTGAGTGCAAAAATGGAGGCTCTAGCCCCTTCCAGAGCTGAGATATCGAAACTCAAAAATTCGGCCCGAAAAAAAAACGACAGTGGTACCCCTTACGTTTTTTTTTTTTGGGCGAAAAATTAAGTTTCTCCAATCTTCCCAAAACTCTGGATTCTGATAGAGGGCCATGAGACTTAGACCTGAGTGCAAAAATGGAGGCTCTAGCCCCTTCCAGAGCTGAGATATCGAAACTCAAAAATTCGGCCCGAAAAAAAAACGACAGTGGTACCCCTTACGTTTTTTTTTTTGGGCGAAAAATTAAGTTTCTCCAATCTTCCCAAAACTCTGGATTCTGATAGAGGGCCATGAGACTTAGACCTGAGTGCAAAAATGGAGGCTCTAGCCCCTTCCAGAGCTGAGATATCGAAACTCAAAAATTCGGCCCGAAAAAAAAACGACAGTGGTACCCCTTACGTTTTTTTTTTGGGCGAAAAATTAAGTTTCTCCAATCTTCCCAAAACTCTGGATTCTGATAGAGGGCCATGAGACTTAGACCTGAGTGCAAAAATGGAGGCTCTAGCCCCTTCCAGAGCTGAGATATCGAAACTCAAAAATTCGGCCCGAAAAAAAAACGACAGTGGTACCCCTTACGTTTTTTTTTTTTGGGCGAAAAATTAAGTTTCTCCAATCTTCCCAAAACTCTGGATTCTGATAGAGGGCCATGAGACTTAGACCTGAGTGCAAAAATGGAGGCTCTAGCCCCTTCCAGAGCTGAGATATCGAAACTCAAAAATTCGGCCCGAAAAAAAAAACGACAGTGGTACCCCTTACGTTTTTTTTTTTGGGCGAAAAATTAAGTTTCTCCAATCTTCCCAAAACTCTGGATTCTGATAGAGGGCCATGAGACTTAGACCTGAGTGCAAAAATGGAGGCTCTAGCCCCTTCCAGAGCTGAGATATCGAAACTCAAAAATTCGGCCCGAAAAAAAAACGACAGTGGTACCCCTTACGTTTTTTTTTTTTGGGCGAAAAATTAAGTTTCTCCAATCTTCCCAAAACTCTGGATTCTGATAGAGGGCCATGAGACTTAGACCTGAGTGCAAAAATGGAGGCTCTAGCCCCTTCCAGAGCTGAGATATCGAAACTCAAAAATTCGGCCCGAAAAAAAAACGACAGTGGTACCCCTTACGTTTTTTTTTTTGGGCGAAAAATTAAGTTTCTCCAATCTTCCCAAAACTCTGGATTCTGATAGAGGGCCATGAGACTTAGACCTGAGTGCAAAAATGGAGGCTCTAGCCCCTTCCAGAGCTGAGATATCGAAACTCAAAAATTCGGCCCGAAAAAAAAACGACAGTGGTACCCCTTACGTTTTTTTTTTTGGGCGAAAAATTAAGTTTCTCCAATCTTCCCAAAACTCTGGATTCTGATAGAGGGCCATGAGACTTAGACCTGAGTGCAAAAATGGAGGCTCTAGCCCCTTCCAGAGCTGAGATATCGAAACTCAAAAATTCGGCCCGAAAAAAAAAACGACAGTGGTACCCCTTACGTTTTTTTTTTTGGGCGAAAAATTAAGTTTCTCCAATCTTCCCAAAACTCTGGATTCTGATAGAGGGCCATGAGACTTAGACCTGAGTGCAAAAATGGAGGCTCTAGCCCCTTCCAGAGCTGAGATATCGAAACTCAAAAATTCGGCCCGAAAAAAAAACGACAGTGGTACCCCTTACGTTTTTTTTTTGGGCGAAAAATTAAGTTTCTCCAATCTTCCCAAAACTCTGGATTCTGATAGAGGGCCATGAGACTTAGACCTGAGTGCAAAAATGGAGGCTCTAGCCCCTTCCAGAGCTGAGATATCGAAACTCAAAAATTCGGCCCGAAAAAAAAACGACAGTGGTACCCCTTACGTTTTTTTTTTTGGGCGAAAAATTAAGTTTCTCCAATCTTCCCAAAACTCTGGATTCTGATAGAGGGCCATGAGACTTAGACCTGAGTGCAAAAATGGAGGCTCTAGCCCCTTCCAGAGCTGAGATATCGAAACTCAAAAATTCGGCCCGAAAAAAAAAACGACAGTGGTACCCCTTACGTTTTTTTTTTTTGGGCGAAAAATTAAGTTTCTCCAATCTTCCCAAAACTCTGGATTCTGATAGAGGGCCATGAGACTTAGACCTGAGTGCAAAAATGGAGGCTCTAGCCCCTTCCAGAGCTGAGATATCGAAACTCAAAAATTCGGCCCGAAAAAAAAAACGACAGTGGTACCCCTTACGTTTTTTTTTTTTGGGCGAAAAATTAAGTTTCTCCAATCTTCCCAAAACTCTGGATTCTGATAGAGGGCCATGAGACTTAGACCTGAGTGCAAAAATGGAGGCTCTAGCCCCTTCCAGAGCTGAGATATCGAAACTCAAAAATTCGGCCCGAAAAAAAAACGACAGTGGTACCCCTTACGTTTTTTTTTTTGGGCGAAAAATTAAGTTTCTCCAATCTTCCCAAAACTCTGGATTCTGATAGAGGGCCATGAGACTTAGACCTGAGTGCAAAAATGGAGGCTCTAGCCCCTTCCAGAGCTGAGATATCGAAACTCAAAAATTCGGCCCGAAAAAAAAAACGACAGTGGTACCCCTTACGTTTTTTTTTTTGGGCGAAAAATTAAGTTTCTCCAATCTTCCCAAAACTCTGGATTCTGATAGAGGGCCATGAGACTTAGACCTGAGTGCAAAAATGGAGGCTCTAGCCCCTTCCAGAGCTGAGATATCGAAACTCAAAAATTCGGCCCGAAAAAAAAACGACAGTGGTACCCCTTACGTTTTTTTTTTTGGGCGAAAAATTAAGTTTCTCCAATCTTCCCAAAACTCTGGATTCTGATAGAGGGCCATGAGACTTAGACCTGAGTGCAAAAATGGAGGCTCTAGCCCCTTCCAGAGCTGAGATATCGAAACTCAAAAATTCGGCCCGAAAAAAAAACGACAGTGGTACCCCTTACGTTTTTTTTTTTGGGCGAAAAATTAAGTTTCTCCAATCTTCCCAAAACTCTGGATTCTGATAGAGGGCCATGAGACTTAGACCTGAGTGCAAAAATGGAGGCTCTAGCCCCTTCCAGAGCTGAGATATCGAAACTCAAAAATTCGGCCCGAAAAAAAAAACGACAGTGGTACCCCTTACGTTTTTTTTTTTTGGGCGAAAAATTAAGTTTCTCCAATCTTCCAAAACTCTGGATTCTGATAGAGGGCCATGAGACTTAGACCTGAGTGCAAAAATGGAGGCTCTAGCCCCTTCCAGAGCTGAGATATCGAAACTCAAAAATTCGGCCCGAAAAAAAAACGACAGTGGTACCCCTTACGTTTTTTTTTTTTGGGCGAAAAATTAAGTTTCTCCAATCTTCCCAAAACTCTGGATTCTGATAGAGGGCCATGAGACTTAGACCTGAGTGCAAAAATGGAGGCTCTAGCCCCTTCCAGAGCTGAGATATCGAAACTCAAAAATTCGGCCCGAAAAAAAAACGACAGTGGTACCCCTTACGTTTTTTTTTTGGGCGAAAAATTAAGTTTCTCCAATCTTCCCAAAACTCTGGATTCTGATAGAGGGCCATGAGACTTAGACCTGAGTGCAAAAATGGAGGCTCTAGCCCCTTCCAGAGCTGAGATATCGAAACTCAAAAATTCGGCCCGAAAAAAAAACGACAGTGGTACCCCTTACGTTTTTTTTTTTTGGGCGAAAAATTAAGTTTCTCCAATCTTCCCAAAACTCTGGATTCTGATAGAGGGCCATGAGACTTAGACCTGAGTGCAAAAATGGAGGCTCTAGCCCCTTCCAGAGCTGAGATATCGAAACTCAAAAATTCGGCCCGAAAAAAAAACGACAGTGGTACCCCTTACGTTTTTTTTTTTGGGCGAAAAATTAAGTTTCTCCAATCTTCCCAAAACTCTGGATTCTGATAGAGGGCCATGAGACTTAGACCTGAGTGCAAAAATGGAGGCTCTAGCCCCTTCCAGAGCTGAGATATCGAAACTCAAAAATTCGGCCCGAAAAAAAAACGACAGTGGTACCCCTTACGTTTTTTTTTTTTTGGGCGAAAAATTAAGTTTCTCCAATCTTCCCAAAACTCTGGATTCTGATAGAGGGCCATGAGACTTAGACCTGAGTGCAAAAATGGAGGCTCTAGCCCCTTCCAGAGCTGAGATATCGAAACTCAAAAATTCGGCCCGAAAAAAAAACGACAGTGGTACCCCTTACGTTTTTTTTTTTGGGCGAAAAATTAAGTTTCTCCAATCTTCCCAAAACTCTGGATTCTGATAGAGGGCCATGAGACTTAGACCTGAGTGCAAAAATGGAGGCTCTAGCCCCTTCCAGAGCTGAGATATCGAAACTCAAAAATTCGGCCCGAAAAAAAAAACGACAGTGGTACCCCTTACGTTTTTTTTTTTGGGCGAAAAATTAAGTTTCTCCAATCTTCCCAAAACTCTGGATTCTGATAGAGGGCCATGAGACTTAGACCTGAGTGCAAAAATGGAGGCTCTAGCCCCTTCCAGAGCTGAGATATCGAAACTCAAAAATTCGGCCCGAAAAAAAAACGACAGTGGTACCCCTTACGTTTTTTTTTTGGGCGAAAAATTAAGTTTCTCCAATCTTCCCAAAACTCTGGATTCTGATAGAGGGCCATGAGACTTAGACCTGAGTGCAAAAATGGAGGCTCTAGCCCCTTCCAGAGCTGAGATATCGAAACTCAAAAATTCGGCCCGAAAAAAAAACGACAGTGGTACCCCTTACGTTTTTTTTTTTTGGGCGAAAAATTAAGTTTCTCCAATCTTCCCAAAACTCTGGATTCTGATAGAGGGCCATGAGACTTAGACCTGAGTGCAAAAATGGAGGCTCTAGCCCCTTCCAGAGCTGAGATATCGAAACTCAAAAATTCGGCCCGAAAAAAAAAACGACAGTGGTACCCCTTACGTTTTTTTTTTTGGCGAAAAATTAAGTTTCTCCAATCTTCCCAAAACTCTGGATTCTGATAGAGGGCCATGAGACTTAGACCTGAGTGCAAAAATGGAGGCTCTAGCCCCTTCCAGAGCTGAGATATCGAAACTCAAAAATTCGGCCCGAAAAAAAAACGACAGTGGTACCCCTTACGTTTTTTTTTTTGGGCGAAAAATTAAGTTTCTCCAATCTTCCCAAACTCTGGATTCTGATAGAGGGCCATGAGACTTAGACCTGAGTGCAAAAATGGAGGCTCTAGCCCCTTCCAGAGCTGAGATATCGAAACTCAAAAATTCGGCCCGAAAAAAAAACGACAGTGGTACCCCTTACGTTTTTTTTTTGGGCGAAAAATTAAGTTTCTCCAATCTTCCCAAAACTCTGGATTCTGATAGAGGGCCATGAGACTTAGACCTGAGTGCAAAAATGGAGGCTCTAGCCCCTTCCAGAGCTGAGATATCGAAACTCAAAAATTCGGCCCGAAAAAAAAAACGACAGTGGTACCCCTTACGTTTTTTTTTTTTGGGCGAAAAATTAAGTTTCTCCAATCTTCCCAAAACTCTGGATTCTGATAGAGGGCCATGAGACTTAGACCTGAGTGCAAAAATGGAGGCTCTAGCCCCTTCCAGAGCTGAGATATCGAAACTCAAAAATTCGGCCCGAAAAAAAAACGACAGTGGTACCCCTTACGTTTTTTTTTTTTGGGCGAAAAATTAAGTTTCTCCAATCTTCCCAAAACTCTGGATTCTGATAGAGGGCCATGAGACTTAGACCTGAGTGCAAAAATGGAGGCTCTAGCCCCTTCCAGAGCTGAGATATCGAAACTCAAAAATTCGGCCCGAAAAAAAAACGACAGTGGTACCCCTTACGTTTTTTTTTTTTGGGCGAAAAATTAAGTTTCTCCAATCTTCCCAAAACTCTGGATTCTGATAGAGGGCCATGAGACTTAGACCTGAGTGCAAAAATGGAGGCTCTAGCCCCTTCCAGAGCTGAGATATCGAAACTCAAAAATTCGGCCCGAAAAAAAAACGACAGTGGTACCCCTTACGTTTTTTTTTTTGGGCGAAAAATTAAGTTTCTCCAATCTTCCCAAAACTCTGGATTCTGATAGAGGGCCATGAGACTTAGACCTGAGTGCAAAAATGGAGGCTCTAGCCCCTTCCAGAGCTGAGATATCGAAACTCAAAAATTCGGCCCGAAAAAAAAAACGACAGTGGTACCCCTTACGTTTTTTTTTTTTGGGCGAAAAATTAAGTTTCTCCAATCTTCCCAAAACTCTGGATTCTGATAGAGGGCCATGAGACTTAGACCTGAGTGCAAAAATGGAGGCTCTAGCCCCTTCCAGAGCTGAGATATCGAAACTCAAAAATTCGGCCCGAAAAAAAAAACGACAGTGGTACCCCTTACGTTTTTTTTTTTTGGGCGAAAAATTAAGTTTCTCCAATCTTCCCAAAACTCTGGATTCTGATAGAGGGCCATGAGACTTAGACCTGAGTGCAAAAATGGAGGCTCTAGCCCCTTCCAGAGCTGAGATATCGAAACTCAAAAATTCGGCCCGAAAAAAAAACGACAGTGGTACCCCTTACGTTTTTTTTTTTTTGGGCGAAAAATTAAGTTTCTCCAATCTTCCCAAAACTCTGGATTCTGATAGAGGGCCATGAGACTTAGACCTGAGTGCAAAAATGGAGGCTCTAGCCCCTTCCAGAGCTGAGATATCGAAACTCAAAAATTCGGCCCGAAAAAAAAACGACAGTGGTACCCCTTACGTTTTTTTTTTTTTGGGCGAAAAATTAAGTTTCTCCAATCTTCCCAAAACTCTGGATTCTGATAGAGGGCCATGAGACTTAGACCTGAGTGCAAAAATGGAGGCTCTAGCCCCTTCCAGAGCTGAGATATCGAAACTCAAAAATTCGGCCCGAAAAAAAAAACGACAGTGGTACCCCTTACGTTTTTTTTTTTGGGCGAAAAATTAAGTTTCTCCAATCTTCCCAAAACTCTGGATTCTGATAGAGGGCCATGAGACTTAGACCTGAGTGCAAAAATGGAGGCTCTAGCCCCTTCCAGAGCTGAGATATCGAAACTCAAAAATTCGGCCCGAAAAAAAAACGACAGTGGTACCCCTTACGTTTTTTTTTTTTGGGCGAAAAATTAAGTTTCTCCAATCTTCCCAAAACTCTGGATTCTGATAGAGGGCCATGAGACTTAGACCTGAGTGCAAAAATGGAGGCTCTAGCCCCTTCCAGAGCTGAGATATCGAAACTCAAAAATTCGGCCCGAAAAAAAAAACGACAGTGGTACCCCTTACGTTTTTTTTTTTTGGGGCGAAAAATTAAGTTTCTCCAATCTTCCCAAAACTCTGGATTCTGATAGAGGGCCATGAGACTTAGACCTGAGTGCAAAAATGGAGGCTCTAGCCCCTTCCAGAGCTGAGATATCGAAACTCAAAAATTCGGCCCGAAAAAAAAAACGACAGTGGTACCCCTTACGTTTTTTTTTTTTGGGCGAAAAATTAAGTTTCTCCAATCTTCCCAAAACTCTGGATTCTGATAGAGGGCCATGAGACTTAGACCTGAGTGCAAAAATGGAGGCTCTAGCCCCTTCCAGAGCTGAGATATCGAAACTCAAAAATTCGGCCCGAAAAAAAAACGACAGTGGTACCCCTTACGTTTTTTTTTTTGGGGCGAAAAATTAAGTTCCCTATCGTAGTCACTTCGAGTTACGTCAGAAGTGACGGAGATTGGGGGTTTCGCATAGAAAGCCAATCCTCTTCGAGTATTAAAACACGAGCCAATGGCATGCAATGCCTTGGGGCTGCGGAAATTTGCATAGCGTACTCCGCCCTACTCCGTGAGTATAAAAGGAGGAAGTGAACGCAACCGCAGTATGTTTTCGCTTCGGAGCCAAGAGAACCTCTTCACTCCTCAAAGCTGATTCAAGACTCTTCGAGACGAGCGTCCTCTTCAGTGTTGGTGTGACGGCGGTACCCAGCGAGATTCTGCATTGCCTGCGATCTGTGCAGTGGTTTGCCAGACTTTGCGCTTCTCCCTGGTAGCCTCAGCGCTGAAAGAGTGAATTTCTCTCCTCTCTGTAAAAGAGCTGCACGCGGCACGTCTTTTTAAAGATGGCTCGCCCGTGCCCTTCTGGATGTGGTAGATTTCTGTCGTCATCTGATGGTCACGAACGCTGCTTTGTTTGCTTGGGCATTCAGCATGCAGCAGCAGCGTTCGTGGATGACTCATGTTCCTTCTGTGGGACCATGACCATCTCCACACTGAGGTCGAGGCTCAATGATCTCACTAGAGTGAGAGCCCCGGTCCCCCCTACTCGATCGGCTTCCTTCACGAGAGGGGCCCGTCGACCCGGGGACGGGCGATCTAACGGTGACGGTGTGGGATAAAGCCCGACGATTCCTCGGGCCACACCTCCCGCCTCAGTGCGTGAGCCAGCGGGCGCTAGTTCGACTCGGTCGGTTGTCTCTTCGGCGGCACCGGCTGCTTCGAGCAGCGCCCCAGATGATGATGCGATGTCTATCACAGCATCACTAGGCGGGCTTGATTCCTCGGGAGAGGAAGATCCGGCTGCGTTGCCTCCTTCGGGAGTCCCAGCGTTGTCCGCGTCAGATCCCGAGATGACGGCCATGCTGTCTCGAGCCGCTGGGAGTATCGGGCTAGAATGGAAACCTCCATCCTGCCCCGACCTCTCACGGATGGATAATTGGTTTTTGGACAAGGCTGCCGCTGCAAAGCCACGGCCGACTCCAATACCTTTTTTCCCCGAGCTGCATGCGGAGTTATCGCGCTCTTGGGGGCTCCTTTGTCCACTCGAGAGCGCGATCTCTCCCCCGCCTTTCCCCCCCTCGACGGCGGGGCCGCCCGTGGGTACACTGGGATGCCCCCGGTGGAGCGCTCTGTTGCGATGCAGCTGTGTCCACAGAGCGCCTCCACCCGTGGTCCTCCTAAGCACCCATCCAAAGCCTGTGGGTTCTCGTCTGCTATGGCGGCGCGATCCTACAGAGCGGCGGGACAGGCGGCCTCCGCTCTGCATGCTATGACCACTTTGCAGGTCTTCCAAGCGAAGTTGCTCAGAGACATGCACGAGGGCGGGACTGACACGACGGCATTCAAAGAACTGCGGTCCGCCACTGACCTTGCTCTCCGGGCAACGAAAGTGGCTGCTCGCGCCGTTGGTCAGGTGATGGCCACTAGCGTGGTTCAGGAGCGTCATCTGTGGCTCAACCTGTCGGATACGCGGAGCGCTGAGCGGACTCGTCTGCTTGACGCTCCGCTGTCCCAGGTTGGCCTTTTCGGCGGTGCGGTCGAGGACTTCGCCCATCAGTTCTCCACCGCCCAGAAGCAGACGGAGGCCATCAAACACATCCTGCCCCGACGACCAGCTGCTGCCTCCACCCAGTCGTCGGCACAGGCGCCTCCCCCTGCTCGCCGCCGAGGACGCCCCCCTGCGGCTCCCCTCCCTCCCGCCCGGCCCCAGCAGCAGCCTTCACCCGGGCCCCGGCGTCGAGGAGGCCGCAGGCCGGCGTCACAGCCCCCTCAGGCCGCTCGCCCCGCTAAACGCCAGGCCAAGCGAAGATCCTGACACGGGCCGCTCAGTGACGATCTCGAGTCTTTCACAGGAGGCGGTAGCAGGCCCCCTCCTTCCCCGGTGGAGGGCCGGGGGAGAATCTTTTGTTCTCAGCTCCCCGCTGCTCACCCACGGGTGGGCAGCACCCTGAACTGGTTAAAGAAAGACTTGACATCCTCACTGAGCTCACAGACTGGAGTGAGTGCCCCCGATGCCCAGGTGTCGGCCCACTCACTCCTCTCTGTCTCGGAGGGCGCGGAAGGGTGCGTGTGTCGTCCCCGGGCTACACCAATCCCTTCCCCCTCTCTCGCCAGACCCCCGGCAGAACGGACCCCCGTGGAACGCTCCGCTTTCCCTGGTCCCTTCTGTCGGGGAGCGGGCTTCGACGCATCCGAGCGGGGTAACCCCTGCACGCGTGCCAGTCGACCCGCCACGCTGCCCCTCCGGGGGACGTCTGTGGTTCACATGACCCCGTTGGCTCACTTCCTGGAAGCCTGGCTAGCGCTTCCCGGGTATCCCGCTGGGTCATCAGAACGATCAGATTCGGCTACGCGATTCAGTTCGCACGGTCTCCTCCCCGCTTCTGGGGAGTTCGCTCCACGATAGTCGGTGGCAATGCCCCAGTCCTGAGAGCGGAGATTGCGACCCTGCTGGCGAAGGGTGCAATCGAGACGGTCCCTCCAGCCGAGGTGAGGTCCGGGTTTTACAGCCCCTACTTCATTGTCCCCAAGAAGACCGGTGGGTTACGACCGATCCTGGACCTGCGCATTTTGAACCGTTCTCTCCATCGACTACCGTTCAAAATGCTCACGGCCAAACGCATTTTCGAATGTGTTCGGTATCAGGATTGGTTTGCAGCGATCGACCTGAAGGACGCGTACTTCCATGTGTCCATCTTACCTCGACACAGACCGTTTCTTCGGTTTGCCTTCGAGGGCCAGGCATATCAGTACGCCGTTCTCCCATTCGGGTTAGCTCTGTCCCCTCGCGTCTTCACGAAGATCGTCGAGGCAGCCCTTGTTCCCCTTCGCGAACACGGGGTTCGCATCCTGAATTATCTCGACGACTGGCTGATACTAGCACACTCTCGAGCTCAGCTTTGCGAACACAGAGACTTGGTGCTCCGGCACCTAGCCCGTCTGGGCCTTCGGGTCAACCGAGAAAAGAGCAAACTTTGCCCCGTGCAGAGGATCTCTTTTCTCGGCGTGGAGATAGACTCGGTCGCCATGTCCGCGCAGCTCACGATCGAGCGCGCACACTCACTGCTGACTTGTCTTCGTCAGTTCGAGGGCAAGAGTGCGGTTCCACTGAAACTTTTTCAGATGCTCCTGGGGCATATGGCATCCGCGGCCGCGGCAACGCCGCTCGGTTTGCTTCATATGAGACCGCTTCAGCTGTGGCTTCGCGATCGAGTCCCGAGGTGGGCATGGCATCGCGGCTCGCTCCGAGTCCCAGTGACTCCGACGTGCCGGCGAACCTTCTTCCCGTGGTCGAACCTCAGCTTTTTACGGACGGGCGTCCCTATTCAGCGAGTTTCCAGGCATCTCATCGTCTCCACGGATGCATCTACCACGGGTTGGGGTGCCATGTGCAATGGGCATGCAGCCGCCGGCTCCTGGACGGGGGCCCAGCGCCTCATGCACATCAATTGCCTCGAGCTGCTGGCGGTACAGCTCGCCCTGCACCGCTTCAGAGCGTTGCTCAAGGGCCAGCATGTGCTTGTCCGCTCAGACAACACTACGGCTGTAGCGTACATCAACCACCAGGGGGGTCTACGCTCGCGCCGGTTGTCGCAGCTCGCCCGCCACCTCTTGATATGGAGTCAGAAGCACCTGAGGTCCCTTCGTGCAGTTCACATTCCTGGGAGACCGGAACTGGGCAGCCGACGAGCTGTCTCGGGTCCGCCCTATCTCCGGCGAGTGGCGACTCCATCCCCAGTCGGTCCAGCTGATCTGGAAAGAGTTCGGGGAGGCACAGATAGATCTGTTCGCCTCCCGGGACTCAGCCCACTGCGCCCAGTTTTATTCTCTGACCTGGGGCACTCTCGGTTCGGATGCGCTGGCGCACAGCTGGCCACGGGGCCCACGCAAGTATGCGTTTCCCCCAGTGAGCCTCCTTGCACGGGTGTTGTGCAAGATCAAGGAGGACGAGGAGCAGGTCTTGCTGGTAGCCCCCTACTGGCCCACCAAGACGTGGTTCTCCGATCTCATGCTCCTCGCGACAGCACCTCCTTGGCCTATTCCTCTGAGACAAGACCTACTCTCTCAGAGACGGGGCACTCTGTGGCACCCTCGTCCCGATCTCTGGAGGCTGCACGTGTGGCTCCTGGACGGGACGAGGCAGGTTTGAGTTCGCTGCCACCTGCGGTGGCGGCAACCATCACTTCCGCAAGAGCGTCGTCCACGAGACACCTTTATGCGTTGAAGTGGAACCTCTTCGTCAATTGGTGCTCTTCTCGCGGAGAAGACCCCCGGAGATGTTCGATCAGTGTCGTGCTTTCCTTCCTGCAAGAAGGGTTGGAGCGCAGGCTGTCGCCCTCCACCCTTAAGGTTTACGTCGCGGCCATTGCCGCTTCTCATGAAGCAGTGGAAGGTAAGTCCTTAGGGAAGCACGACCTGGTCATCAGGTTCCTGAGGGGAGCGAGGAGGCTGCATCCGCCTCGTCCTCCCCTCGTACCCCTTGGGACCTCTCGGTAGTTTTAAGTGCTCTGCAGAGGCATCCCTTTGAGCCTTTGCAATCAGTAGAGTTAAAGTTTCTGTCCATGAAGACAGCACTCCTGGTTGCATTGGCCTCCATCAAGAGGGTGGGGGACCTGCACGCATTCTCCGTTGACGAAGCGTGCCTGGAGTTCGGGCCGGCTTACTCTCACGTGATCCTGAGACCCCGGCCTGGATATGTGCCCAAGGTTCCCACCACTCCCTTCCGGGACCAGGTGGTGAACCTGCAAGCGCTGCCCCCGGAGGAGGCAGACCCAGCCTTGGCACTGCTCTGTCCGGTACGTGCTCTCCGCACCTATGTCGACAGAACGCAGTGTTTCAGGACCTCAGACCAGCTCTTTGTCTGTCATGGAGGGAGCCAGAAGGGAAGGGCTCTCTCAAAGCAACGGCTGTCCCACTGGATAGTGGATGCCATTGCTTTGTCTTACCAGCAGCAAGGCCTTCCGTGCCCCCTTGGTGTGACGGCCCATTCCACTCGGAGTGTAGCCTCCTCTTGGGCTTTAGCGCACGGCGCCTCGCTAACAGACATCTGCAGAGCTGCAGGCTGGGCGACACCCAACACCTTCGCCAGATTCTATAATCTGCGAATTGAGCCGGTATCCTCTCACGTACTCGTTTCGGCCAGTTCTGGATCCGCTCAGGTGTCTTCGCTTGCTCGCCACTCCACTCCCCGGACTGGATAAGTGCGATATTTCCTCAGTTCTTCCATTGAAGTCTTGAGTCCTCCAGCACCGACGATGCGGGCACCACTGCGTTGCTCTGGATGCTAGCTAGGTGCCTCCATGCGCACGGTTCCCCATGGTAACCGTCTCATGTGTATTATCCACTGTAAGCCTCTCTGAGCATGTGTCTTCCCTTGGCAAGCCATCTGCCACCCCTGGAGTTTAAATCAGTAGCCACCTGCGGTTGGTACTCCAGTGTTCCATATGCGTCCCTATGTGGCCATATGTGTATTCATAAGTCCTCCCTTCGGTAGGCAGCTGGTAGCATGTCCCCTTCGGGATATGTTTCCCAGTGTACCTTGGTAATCCTGTGTCAAAGTCGGATCCCCAAAAAAAAAAAAAAAAAAAAAAAAGAGGTAAGGCTCGGGGGTTCAGTCTTTCGCAGGGCACTGGAAGACAGCTTGAAGATGGCGTGATGGCACAGACCCCCAATCTCCGTCACTTCTGACGTAACTCGAAGTGACTACGAAAGGGAACGTCTCGGTTACGTATGTAACCCTCGTTCCCTGAGTAGGGAACGGAGACGTTACGTCTCCCTGCCACTTCTGCTGTATCGCTGGGTAGATGCCGAGTTCAGTCTTGGCTCCTCAGCGAAGACATACTGCGGTTGCGTTCACTTCCTCCTTTTATACTCACGGAGTAGGGCGGAGTACGCTATGCAAATTTCCGCAGCCCCAAGGCATTGCATGCCATTGGCTCGTGTTTAAATACTCGAAGAGGATTGGCTTTCTATGCGAAATCCCCGATCTCCGTCACTTCTGACGTAACGTCTCCGTTCCCTTACTCAGGGAACGAGGGTTACATACGTAACCGAGACGTTTTCTCCAATGTTTTGCCAACAATTTAATTGTATTAACCGCCCTGGATAACGTTAGAAAGTCATGAAAATAAAAAAAATGATGTGACAACTAACTTATAAATCATTATTATTTATAAACGTCAAGTTTTGTTTATCAGTACCATAGCAACGCTCAACTTCCGCTGAATTGTCAGATACGAACCGTCCGTAGCTTTTCACAAGAGTTACATTATACATTTTTGAACGCCATCCGGATGACCAACGGACACAATTTTCTTCGCACCGCACTCGATCGGACCCGCTTTCAGACCCATTCGCATGCGTTCTGCGAATCTCCATAGGAAATGAATGACTTCCGGTCGTTTCGGAGTCGTATTGGAGAGGATTTCAACTGCCAGTGTGAAGGCGGCGTTAGGCTACCGCTCGTTCTTACACATCAAGTACTTTGATTTTAGCTTTTGAAGTAGTCCGTCATAGGCTTTATTGGTCCTGGGGGGGAAACAAAACAAAAAGGGGGAAACAAAAACACACACACACACCACAAGGGACATCTGGCATGCACTTGAGTACTGGGCCGAGATTCAGAATGCCTACTCTGCATCTGACTGCCAAAGGATGCAACAGTATTTTGAGCTAGAGCTTGTGATGGGCTCTGTTCAAAACTAAACAGATCCAAGATCAGCCATAACCCACCGCCCTTTCTTGGGTATGATGAAGTAAGGACTGTGGCGAATGTGGAACAGGGCTGGGAATGAGGAAGCATTGCGTCACTTACTGTC
>NW_024121327.1:20293-106921 GCF_016745375.1 Pimephales promelas
TTGACACCTTGTGTACTGGTTGGTACAAAATGTATCTATTACTGTATATCTACTGTATCAGAGCAGCAGCAGTGAGGCACTGAAAGCCTAGATGTAGCACCAACAATATTACACCAACATATTATGAAACTTGTGTTAGTCATGTTCAAATTATGCAGTATATAAAAAAGTTGTCGTCATTTGATGTGGGAAGTAAATAATTTTACTATTGTAGAATTGTCAGTCCACAAAACATGTTGCTCCTATTTTGAAATAACATGCTCAGTGCCTTGTCATCACCAGTCAGGTAAACAAAAACAAAAAAACAATTATAAACATTATCTGATTTTGCAGCAGATAATTGTTGTAATAAAAAGCAATTATGTTGGTATGGGAACTGGTTTCATCAGATTAACTTGAAGCTCGTCGTTTATCAGGTTGTCCAGAGGGATGAAGCTGAAACGGAGCTTGCAGGTTCCACAATGGCTGTGTTCGTCATCAGGGAAGAGGGTGATTCTCTCCAACCACCACATGACATTGGTATAGTCATTGAAGGTGTGGAAGTCCTGAACAGGTTTCCATCAGTTGCACATGCATGTGCCATGTTATTTGGCCTAATTTATGTGCTGAACTTGAGCTATCCAGGTGAGCTGAAACACACCTTTGATGCACTACAAAAGTTATTTATGGAGATTGAACCAAAGAAAATGACGTGCAAAGTTCTCAGCCTCAGTGTTAAGCTGAAAAAGTAAAGTTGCCAAGAGAAATACATTTGGATGTTTGTTCTGTTTTAGAGTTCCCTATCGTAGTCACTTCGAGTTACGTCAGAAGTGACGGAGATTGGGGGTTTCGCATAGAAAGCCAATCCTCTTCGAGTATTAAAACACGAGCCAATGGCATGCAATGCCTTGGGGCTGCGGAAATTTGCATAGCGTACTCCGCCCTACTCCGTGAGTATAAAAGGAGGAAGTGAACGCAACCGCAGTATGTTTTCGCTTCGGAGCCAAGAGAACCTCTTCACTCCTCAAAGCTGATTCAAGACTCTTCGAGACGAGCGTCCTCTTCAGTGTTGGTGTGACGGCGGTACCCAGCGAGATTCTGCATTGCCTGCGATCTGTGCAGTGGTTTGCCAGACTTTGCGCTTCTCCCTGGTAGCCTCAGCGCTGAAAGAGTGAATTTCTCTCCTCTCTGTAAAAGAGCTGCACGCGGCACGTCTTTTTAAAGATGGTTCGCCCGTGCCCTTCTGGATGTGGTAGATTTCTGTCGTCATCTGATGGTCACGAACGCTGCTTTGTTTGCTTGGGCATTCAGCATGCAGCAGCAGCGTTCGTGGATGACTCATGTTCCTTCTGTGGGAGCATGACCATCTCCACACTGAGGTCGCGGCTCAATGATCTCACTAGAGTGAGAGCCCCGGTCCCCCCTACTCGATCGGCTTCCTTCACGAGAGGGGGCCCGTCGACCCGGGGATCGGGCGATCTAACGGTGACGGTGTGGGATAAAGCCCCGACGATTCCTCGGCCACACCTCCCGCCTCAGTGCGTGAGCCAGCGGGCGCTAGTTCGACTCGGTCGGTTGTCTCTTCGGCGGCACCGGCTGCTTCGAGCAGCGCCCAGATGATGATGCGATGTCTATCACAGCATCACTAGGCGGGCTTGATTCCTCGGGAGAGGAAGATCCGGCTGCGTTGCCTCCTTCGGAGTCCCAGCGTTGTCCGCGTCAGATCCCGAGATGACGGCCATGCTGTCTCGAGCCGCTGGGAGTATCGGGCTAGAATGGAAACCTCCATCCTGCCCCGACCTCTCACGGATGGATAATTGGTTTTTGGACAAGGCTGCCGCTGCAAAGCCACGGCCGACTCCAATACCTTTTTTCCCCGGGCTGCATGCGGAGTTATCGCGCTCTTGGGGGGCTCCTTTGTCCACTCGAGAGCGCGATCTCTCCCCCGCCTTTCCCCCCCTCGACGGCGGGGCCGCCCGTGGGTACACTGGGATGCCCCGGTGGAGCGCTCTGTTGCGATGCAGCTGTGTCCACAGAGCGCCTCCACCCGTGGTCCTCCTAAGCACCCATCCAAAGCCTGTGGGTTCTCGTCTGCTATGGCGGCGCGATCCTACAGAGCGGCGGGACAGGCGGCCTCCGCTCTGCATGCTATGACCACTTTGCAGGTCTTCCAAGCGAAGTTGCTCAGAGACATGCACGAGGGCGGGACTGACACGACGGCATTCAAAGAACTGCGGTCCGCCACTGACCTTGCTCTCCGGGCAACGAAAGTGGCTGCTCGCGCCGTTGGTCAGGTGATGGCCACTAGCGTGGTTCAGGAGCGTCATCTGTGGCTCAACCTGTCGGATACGCGGAGCGCTGAGCGGACTCGTCTGCTTGACGCTCCGCTGTCCCAGGTTGGCCTTTTCGGCGGTGCGGTCGAGGACTTCGCCCATCAGTTCTCCACGCCCAGAAGCAGACGGAGGCCATCAAACACATCCTGCCCCGACGACCAGCTGCTGCCTCCACCCAGTCGTCGGCACAGGCGCCTCCCCCTGCTCGCCGCCGAGGACGCCCCCTGCGGCTCCCCTCCCTCCCGCCCGGCCCCAGCAGCAGCCTTCACCCGGGCCCCGGCGTCGAGGAGGCCGCAGGCCGGCGTCACAGCCCCCTCAGGCCGCTCGCCCCGCTAAACGCCAGGCCAAGCGAAGATCCTGACACGGGCCGCTCAGTGACGATCTCGAGTCTTTCACAGGAGGCGTAGCAGGCCCCCTCCTTCCCCCGGTGGAGGGCCGGGGGAGAATCTTTTGTTCTCAGCTCCCCGCTGCTCACCCACGGGTGGGCAGCACCCTGAACTGGTTAAAGAAAGACTTGACATCCTCACTGAGCTCACAGACTGGAGTGAGTGCCCCCGATGCCCCAGGGTGTCGGCCCACTCACTCCTCTCTGTCTCGGAGGGCGCGGAAGGGTGCGTGTGTCGTCCCGGGCTACACCAATCCCTTCCCCCTCTCTCGCCAGACCCCGGCAGAACGGACCCCCGTGGAACGCTCCGCTTTCCCTGGTCCCTTCTGTCGGGAGCGGGCTTCGACGCATCCGAGCGGGGTAACCCCTGCACGCGTGCCAGTCGACCCGCCACGCTGCCCCTCCGGGGGGACGTCTGTGGTTCACATGACCCCGTTGGCTCACTTCCTGGAAGCCTGGCTAGCGCTTCCCGGGGTATCCCGCTGGGTCATCAGAACGATCAGATTCGGCTACGCGATTCAGTTCGCACGGTCTCCTCCCCGCTTCTGGGGAGTTCGCTCCACGATAGTCGGTGGCAATGCCCCAGTCCTGAGAGCGGAGATTGCGACCCTGCTGGCGAAGGGTGCAATCGAGACGGTCCCTCCAGCCGAGGTGAGGTCCGGGTTTTTACAGCCCCTACTTCATTGTCCCCAAGAAGACCGGTGGGTTACGACCGATCCTGGACCTGCGCATTTTGAACCGTTCTCTCCATCGACTACCGTTCAAAATGCTCACGGCCAAACGCATTTTCGAATGTGTTTGGTATCAGGATTGGTTTGCAGCGATCGACCTGAAGGACGCGTACTTCCATGTGTCCATCTTACCTCGACACAGACCGTTTCTTCGGTTTGCCTTCGAGGGCCAGGCATATCAGTACGCCGTTCTCCCATTCGGGTTAGCTCTGTCCCCTCGCGTCTTCACGAAGATCGTCGAGGCAGCCCTTGTTCCCCTTCGCGAACACGGGGTTCGCATCCTGAATTATCTCGACGACTGGCTGATACTAGCACACTCTCGAGCTCAGCTTTGCGAACACAGAGACTTGGTGCTCCGGCACCTAGCCCGTCTGGGCCTTCGGGTCAACCGAGAAAAGAGCAAACTTTGCCCCGTGCAGAGGATCTCTTTTCTCGGCGTGGAGATAGACTCGGTCGCCATGTCCGCGCAGCTCACGATCGAGCGCGCACACTCACTGCTGACTTGTCTTCGTCAGTTCGAGGGCAAGAGTGCGGTTCCACTGAAACTTTTTCAGAGGCTCCTGGGGCATATGGCATCCGCGGCCGCGGCAACGCCACTCGGTTTGCTTCATATGAGACCGCTTCAGCTGTGGCTTCGCGATCGAGTCCCGAGGTGGGCATGGCATCGCGGCTCGCTCCGAGTCCCAGTGACTCCGACTTGCCGGCGAACCTTCTTCCCGTGGTCGAACCTCAGCTTTTTACGGACGGGCGTCCCTATTCAGCGAGTTTCCAGGCATCTCATCGTCTCCACGGATGCATCTACCACGGGTTGGGGTGCCATGTGCAATGGGCATGCAGCCGCCGGCTCCTGGACGGGGGCCCAGCGCCTCATGCACATCAATTGCCTCGAGCTGCTGGCAGTACGGCTCGCCCTGCACCGCTTCAGAGCGTTGCTCAAGGGCCAGCATGTGCTTGTCCGCTCAGACAACACTACGGCTGTAGCGTACATCAACCACCAGGGGGGTCTACGCTCGCGCCGGTTGTCGCAGCTCGCCCGCCACCTCTTGATATGGAGTCAGAAGCACCTGAGGTCCCTTCGTGCAGTTCACATTCCTGGAGACCGGAACTGGGCAGCCGACGAGCTGTCTCGGGTCCGCCCTATCTCCGGCGAGTGGCGACTCCATCCCCAGTCGGTCCAGCTGATCTGGAAAGAGTTCGGGGAGGCACAGATAGATCTGTTCGCCTCCCGGGACTCAGCCCACTGCGCCCAGTTTTATTCTCTGACCTGGGGCACTCTCGGTTCGGATGCGCTGGCGCACAGCTGGCCACGGGCCCACGCAAGTATGCGTTTCCCCCAGTGAGCCTCCTTGCACGGGTGTTGTGCAAGATCAAGGAGGACGAGGAGCAGGTCTTGCTGGTAGCCCCCTACTGGCCCACCAAGACGTGGTTCTCCGATCTCATGCTCCTCGCGACAGCACCTCCTTGGCCTATTCCTCTGAGACAAGACCTACTCTCTCAGAGACGGGGCACTCTGTGGCACCCTCGTCCCGATCTCTGGAGGCTGCACGTGTGGCTCCTGGACGGGACGAGGCAGGTTTGAGTTCGCTGCCACCTGCGGTGGCGGCAACCATCACTTCCGCAAGAGCGTTGTCCACGAGACACCTTTATGCGTTGAAGTGGAACCTCTTCGTCAATTGGTGCTCTTCTCGCGGAGAAGACCCCCGGAGATGTTCGATCAGTGTCGTGCTTTCCTTCCTGCAAGAAGGGTTGGAGCGCAGGCTGTCGCCCTCCACCCTTAAGGTTTACGTCGCGGCCATTGCCGCTTCTCATGAAGAAGTTTCTGTCCATGAAGACAGCACTCCTGGTTGCATTGGCCTCCATCAAGAGGGTGGGGGACCTGCACGCATTCTCCGTTGACGAAGCGTGCCTGGAGTTCGGGCCGGCTTACTCTCACGTGATCCTGAGACCCCGGCCTGCATATGTGCCCAAGGTTCCCACCACTCCCTTCCGGGACCAGGTGGTGAACCTGCAAGCGCTGCCCCCGGAGGAGGCAGACCCAGCCTTGGCACTGCTCTGTCCGGTACGTGCTCTCCGCACCTATGTCGACAGAACGCAGTGTTTCAGGACCTCAGACCAGCTCTTTGTCTGTCATGGAGGGAGCCAGAAGGGAAGGGCTCTCTCAAAGCAACGGCTGTCCCACTGGATAGTGGATGCCATTGCTTTGTCTTACCAGCAGCAAGGCCTTCCGTGCCCCCTTGGTGTGACGGCCCATTCCACTCGGAGTGTAGCCTCCTCTTGGGCTTTAGCGCACGGCGCCTCGCTAACAGACATCTGCAGAGCTGCAGGCTGGGCGACACCCAACACCTTCGCCAGATTCTATAATCTGCGAATTGAGCCGGTATCCTCTCACGTACTCGTTTCGGCCAGTTCTGGATCCGCTCAGGTGTCTTCGCTTGCTCGCCACTCCACTCCCCGGACTGGATAAGTGCGATATTCCTCAGTTCTTCCATTGAAGTCTTGAGTCCTCCAGCACCGACGATGCGGGCACCACTGCGTGGCTCTGGATGCTAGCTAGGTGCCTCCATGCGCACGGTTCCCCATGGTAACCGTCTCATGTGTATTATCCACTGTAAGCCTCTCTGAGCATGTGTCTTCCCTTGGCAAGCCATCTGCCACCCCTGGAGTTTAAATCAGTAGCCACCTGCGGTTGGTACTCCAGTGTTCCATATGTGTCCCTATGTGGCCATATGTGTATTCTTAAGTCCTCCCTTCGGTAGGCAGCTGGTAGCATGTCCCCTTCGGGATATGTTTCCCAGTGTACCTTGGTAATCCTGTGTCAAAGTCGGATCCCCAAAAAAAAAAAAAAAAAAGAGGTAAGGCTCGGGGGTTCAGTCTTTCGCAGGGCACTGGAAGACAGCTTGAAGTTGGCGTGATGGCACAGACCCCCAATCTCCGTCACTTCTGACGTAACTCGAAGTGACTACGATAGGGAACGTCTCGGTTACGTATGTAACCCTCGTTCCCTGAGTAGGGAACGGAGACGTTACGTCTCCCTGCCACTTCTGCTGTATCGCTGGGTAGAGGCCGAGTTCAGTCTTGGCTCCTCAGCGAAGACATACTGCGGTTGCGTTCACTTCCTCCTTTTATACTCACGGAGTAGGGCGGAGTACGCTATGCAAATTTCCGCAGCCCCAAGGCATTGCATGCCATTGGCTCGTGTTTTAATACTCGAAGAGGATTGGCTTTCTATGCGAAACCCCCAATCTCCGTCACTTCTGACGTAACGTCTCCGTTCCCTACTCAGGGAACGAGGGTTACATACGTAACCGAGACGTTTTTACTCTCATGCATTGCAGGTTAACAAATCACTGTTCAATTGAAAACCCTTTAAAGGAACACAGCGACTTTTTTAGGACTTCATCTTATTCAGCGTATCCCTCAGAAATAGATAAGTCCATACATACCCTTTTCATCTCTGTGCATACAGTAACTCTGTCTGAGGCACCCACCGCTAGCCTAGCTTAGCACAAAGACTGGAAGTAAATGGCTCCAGCTAGCATACTGTACTCAATAAGTTATTTGTACACACTGTGACTATACAAATCACAACATATTTATAGGAAAATGTTGATGTTATGTTGTCACTTATTGAGTACAGTATGCTAGCTGGAGCCATTTACTTCCAGTCTTTGTGCTAAGCTAGGCTAGTGGTGGGTGCGTCAGAGAGAGTTACTGTACGCACAGAGATGAAAAGGGTATGTATGGACTTATCTAACTCTGTGGGATATGCTGAATAAGCTAAAGTCGCAAAAAGTTGGCATGTTCCTTTAAGCTGATGGTAAACTCAATTTATTGTGAAGTTAACATCGTTAACATATATTAAAACGTTTAAACAGTTTTACAGTTATTAAATGCTATTCCATCACATTTCTCAAGTTTTACATGTTTTAATGCTTCATTGATTAGTAATGTGTTCATTAGTGATGTGGGATTCTTAAGCACTTTTTTATTTGTTTTTTTAAGTTTGTACGGTGTAGAAACTGAGAAACTTCTCAGGTTACGTATGTAACCCTGGTTCCCTGAGAGGGAACGAGAGCTGCGTTTGGAACGCAGTGGGAACGCTCTGCGTGATTGCGTCATGAAGCACGTGTATAATCTGTCCAATGGAAGAACTAGACGTCATGGGCGATGACGTCATGACCAGGAAAACTATAAAGCACCCCAGAAAATAGACCGCATCAGCTTCTGAAAAGGCCTGAAGCAAGTCGATCACAGGCATGCAGGAAGTATGGCAGGCGAACGCAGCTCTCGTTCCCTCTCAGGGAACCAGGGTTACATACGTAACCTGAGACGTTCCCTTTTAGGGAACTCAAGCTGCGTTTGGAACGCGGTGGGAACTCCATACCCACGACGCCATATGACAAATGCCTGTACTGTATGAAATAGAATAGCACACTAAGACACAAGCACCCTAGACCCTGGAGTGGAGCCTAGGTCCAAGTCATAAAAACGAACAAATGTATGCGGTGAGGACCAACCTGCCGCACTTCAAATATCGTGCAACGAAACCCCAGATATTAAGGCTTTAGAGGCCGCCATACTCCTAGTCGAGTGGGCGCGGACAGCTAAAGGTGAAGGCTGACCGGCCGCTCTGTAAGCAAGTGTAATAGCCTCAACTACCCACTTGCTCATAACCTGCTTGGAGGCAGGGCAACCTCTCTTAGTTGACCCGAAACAGACAAACAATTGATCTGATTTACACAGGGAAGATCTGTGGACGTAAGCATCCAAAGCCCGAACAGGGCACAGCAGATTAAGCTTTTCCTGATCAGGAGAGAGAAAAGGTGGAGGACAAAAGGCCTGCAGAACTATAGGACCCGACACACTAGTGGGTACTTTAGGAATATAACCCGGCCTTGGGTGAAGAAAAGCTTTAACCATGCCAGGAGCAAATTCCAAGCACGAAGGGGCAACTGAAAGGGCTTGTAAATCACCTATCCTCTTAATAGAAGAAATAGCAATGAGAAACAAAGTCTTAAATGTAAGGAACCTTTCCGAAATCTCCTCAATGGGCTCAAAGGGAGCCAAAGCCAAGCCTTCCAGTACCACGGCCAAATCCCAGGCCGGTGTTCTCGTGCGCTGAGCAGGCCTAAGCCTCAAAGTGCCACGGAGAAACCGAACAATGAGGGGATCTCTCCCCAAAGATAAACCACCCAAAGGAGAGTGGTAGGCAGAAATAGCTGCCACATACACCTTCAAAGTGGATGGGGATAATCCAGCAGAAAACCGTTCTTGCAAGAAATCAAGTACTGTACCAATCGGGCAGCTAACAGGATTACAATTGCGTTCTACACACCAAGTAGAGAACAGTTTCCATTTCAAAGCGTACAGTCTTCTCGTGGAGGGAGCTCTAGATTGGAGTATGGTCTCTTTACGACCTCAGTGGAGAGACCTGACTCTTTGAGCTCGGCCCCCTCAGGGGCCAAGCCCACAGTTTCCACAACTCCGGGCGAGGGTGATAAATTGAGCCCCCTGCTTGGGACAGCAGGTCCCTCCTGATCGGAATCTCCCATGGAGAGCCGTCTAGAAGAGACACTAGGTCCGAGAACCAGACTCGGGCCGGCCAGTACGGGGCTACTAACAAAAGACTGACCCCTTCCTGGCGAACCCTCTCCAGAACTCCCGGAATCAGAGATATCGGGGGGAAAGCGTACAGGCGCAGCCTCGGCCAAACCTGACCCATCGCATCCAGTCCGAGAGGAGCTGGGTGCGTGAGGGAAAACCACATTGGACAATGAGTTGAATCTAAAGATGCGAAAAGGTCTACCTGAGCACGACCAAATTTCTCCCACAGGAGTTCCACCACCTCGGGGTGAAGTCTCCACTCCCCGGGCCTCAGCCCCTGCCTTGACAGGATATCTGCTCCCTGATTCAGATGCCCTGGAATAAAAACTGCCCTGAGAGACAGCAATTTCCCTTGGGCCCACAGAAGGATCTGATGAGCCAATTTGCAGAGGTGACGTGACCTCAGACCCCCCTGATGGTTTATGTACGAGACCACCGATGTATTGTCTGCCCGGACAAGCACATGGTGGCCTCTCAGGTTTATGTGCCAGGAAACCTGATGGTCCTGCCAAAGACCTCTCACCGAGCGACCACTCATGATCGCCCCCCACCCTGTGAGGGAAGCATCCGTCGAAAGCAAAACGCGTCGACAAGAAGCCCCCGACACTGGGCCCTGGGCGAGGAACCAAGGTTTGCTCCACATGACCAAGGCACGAAGGCAGCGCCGCGTGACCTTGATCAAGCGAAACGGATTTCCCCTCGGGGAAAACCCCTTGGTCCTGAGCCACCACTGCAGGGGTCTCATGTACAGAAGGCCAAAAGTGATAACGTTGGACGCAGCTGCCATGAGACCCAACAGTTTTTGAAACTGTTTCACAGTGAGTGACCGGCCTAGTTTCACCCCTTTTACGGCTGAGAGAATCGATGAAATACGTGCTGGAGACAACTGTGCCCGCATCGTTGTCGAATCCCATACCACACCCAGAAAGTTCGTCCTCTGAGATGGGAGGAGAACACTCTTCTTAGCGTTGAGCCTCAGCCTTAGCCGTTTCAAATGGGACAGAACAGCATCTCGATGCCGAACTGCCATCTGCTCTGAGTGAGCTAAAATCAGCCAATCGTCGATGTAATTTAACACACGGATGCCCTGGAGTCTGAGAGGAGCCAGGGCTGCATCCATGCATTTCGTGAAAGTGCGGGGTGATAACCCTAGGCCGAATGGAAGAACCCGATATTGGTACGCTTAGCCCCCGAAAGCGAACCTCAGGAACTTCCTGTGATGAGGATGGATGGAAATATGAAAATAAGCGTCCTTCAAGTCTATCGTCACAAACCAGTCCTCGGACTGAATCTGTGACACTATCTGTTTGAGTGTAAGCATCTAGAACTTGAGTTTCTGAACTGTGTGGTTTAAAAGACGCAGGTCTAGAATAGGACGTAACCCCCAATCCTTTTTTGGAACAATAAAGTAGCGGCTGTAAAACCCTGACTCTCTGCTGTGAGGAGGAACCCTCTCTATAGCTCCTTTTTGCAGAAGTGTCAGTACTTCCTGCTCCATGACCAGAGCCTGCTCGGAGTTCACCACGGTGGGAAGAACCCCTATAAACCTGGGCGGACGAGAACCGAACTGAATTCTGTAACCCGATTGTATAATCTGCAGGACGCAATGAGATACATTTGGCAGAAGTTTCCACGCTGCCAAAAAATGTACTAAGGGTACCAGTCTCTCGAGACTGGCCTCTGGATTTAATTGAAGAGCCACTTCGGTGCCCTGAAGCGGATAACCGGCAGGCAGCAACCGAACTGACGGCGCTGCGACTCCCCTCAGAGATTCGCCCCCCGGAGGGCGCAGAGGAGAAACTATTCCTCGAAACCGTTTCTCCCCGGAGGGGACCACCCTCAGAAGCCTGACAGCCTTGGCGTCAGGACTTCTTCTTAGCCGAAGCTTTCTTAGAGACAATGACAGTCCTCAGATCTGGCCTGTCTCTAATAGGCTTCGACTGCGAACGCCAGCCCCCCCCCCCCCCCTTGCCTGAGGAGGAGCCCGAGAAGCGACGCTTTCTTTTTGCTGTACTGTGTACTGCGAGGAGCTCGTAGTCGGCCAATGACTGATCAGAACGCCCAGCAGTCTCAGGGATATTAGATCGGCGAGGAAGAAACTTCTGGAATGCTGCATTTTGTTTCTTAGATTCTTGAAATCTTTCAATAACTGTGTTTATAGAATCACCAAATAAACCAGAAGGTGATAGTGGAGCATCCAGAAGGACAGATCTATCTAAATCAGCTAAATTAAGCCACAGATGGCGCTCAGTAGCCACCAAAGCTGACATACTGTAGATCGACCCACAGATTTAGCCGTCTCTTTGGTGGCACGGAGAGATAGATCCGTCACGCGACGTAATTCGCGAATCACGTCAGCACTGACTTCCTCACAATCATCCAAATTCCTAAGCAGGTCGGCTTGGTACGCTTGCAAAATAGACATGGTATGCAAGCATGCTGCAGCCTGACCCGCCGCTGAATACGCTTTACCCACCAGCGCTGAAGTTGATTTTAATGGCTTGGTGGGTAACGCCGGGGCTTTGAGAGATGACTCAGGAGATAGCTCGCGAGCGTCTCTTCAGCCTGAGGCATCGTCACATAACCCGCGTCCTTCATCCCCATAACGTTACTATAATTATGTGTCTGGGGATTAAAGACACGGAAAGACACCGGCTTTTTCCACGACCTCGACACCTCAGTGTGGAGATCGGGAAAAAACGGGAGTCCCCGGCGTGGAGGCTGCACTCTGGATGGCAAAAATCTCTCGTCTAACAAACTATTTTTATTTCTGCAAACATCCTGTTCTCCTGTTTCTGGCCACTCAATATTTAGTCTAGAAACAGCACGAGTTAAAACCTCCATGAGCTCCTCATCTACAAGTGACTTGTGATATGGTTTCATGTGTTCATGTTCACTTGCATCAATACTGACGACATCCAATTCCTCAGAACTGGATAGTCGCAGACTTTGTGCCTCATCCCGGGGAAAAGAAACCGCAGCGCGTGCTTCTCCCTGAGATAAGGCACTAGATCCAACAGGTAAGGGCTGAGAAAGGGCAGAGCCCGTCTCAAACCCCGCTGTTAGATCCATTTGCGATCCCCAAGACGAGCGCCGACACTGTGCCTCGGCAGCAGCGGGACCCGCGCCTCGGGGAGCGCGCACCGAACCGTCCTCCTCAAAGAACGCCCGGCGAGAGCGGAGCGTCTTCACAGACAGCTTATCGCAATGCTCACAGTCAGCTCCCTCGAGAACTGACTGGGCATGCTCCACTCCCAAACAAAAAACACAGAGCTGATGTGTGGCCCCGCCCGTGATGAAACGAGGGCAGGGAACAACACAACGCTTGTATTCTTGTTTAGCCATTACACGATGTATTGTGAACAGACAGACAACAATAAATCAGACACGGACAATTTCATACAGAGAGCGCTTGTGAAGGCACAGAAGCTTATGCGGTCTATTTTCTGGGGTGCTTTATAGTTTTCCTGGTCATGACGTCATCGCCCATGACGTCTAGTTCTTCCATTGGACAGATTATACACATGCTTCACGACGCAATCACGCAGAGCGTTCCCACCACGTTCCAAACGCAGCTTGAGTTCCCTTGAAAGGGAACTGTATTGCACTTAAATTCTGTTACAAAAAAAGGTTGAGCCATATTTACTGTCAAAGCTATGGATGTTACATGCTGCGAACATGTTTTAAAAGACATGGAATACTTGCATAATTTGTCCTTTTGAAGTAAGTTATTGTGTCTTTATTTAAGGAAAGTAAGCTACAGACCAAACAAGGTATTTTCAGTTTTATCTGAAGTACAACAAAACTTGTTTTGTTTTTATTTGATGCATTTATTTTATTTATTTAATCAGTTTAAAGTTACAGGGACCATGCACATTAATAAACGCTTGCGTAAATGTGCCAGTTTAGCCATCTTGGCTATTTTCAACTAGTCACTGGGCAGATGTAATAACCGATAAAATACATTCAGACTATCAACAATACTTATACATACATTAAAACAATTTACATAGAAGCTCATAAAATACATTCAACAAGAACAACAAATCAAAACATGATTAAGATGATTTAAAACTACAGAATATGGGTACACACTTGATTGTCCTTTAACCATGATTTTAATTTAATCTTAAACAGCCCATATGAAGCAGTGTCCTTAATAGATGTAGGTAAACTGTTCCAAGTGTGAGCTGCTCTCACAGAAAAAGCTGACTGACCAAAGGCAGTTCTTCTCATTTGTATTACACAATCCCCTCTTGTTACAGACCTTGTATGTCTAATAACAGTAGTTTTTTGTTTTATAAAAGCAGTTAATGGTGGTGGAGCTAAGCCATGTAAAATTTTAAAAACAAGACAAGAGTCTGTGAATTTAATAAGATTATCCCAAGTCATTAGATTGTGTTTTTTTTAGACAGTGGCAGTGATGATGGGTATTAGGCTTCCTATCGAGTACCTTAGAAGCTTGATGGTACAGTAACTGCACATGTTTAAGGGTTGTGCTGGAGGCTTGTGCCCAGCTAGTCAAACGATACAAAAAATATGGCATCATCATAGCATTAAAATATATTGTCGCTGCCTTTGTAGTCAGACAATTTCTTATATGACGGAAATTTGACATGTTAAATTTTACTATATTTATAACTTTTTTAATTTGTTTTTTAAATGTTAAATTCGAATCAATTATTATACCTAAATATTTGAAATCAGATACCATTGACAGTTGTTCCCCTGCAATATAAATATTTGCTACTGAATTGTCTGTTGACTTCTTTGTGAAGTACATACATGCAGTTTTCTTTATATTTAAATAAAGACAGGAATCACTAAGCCATTGCATAACACTTTCCATCACTGCCATGAGCTTATAGGCTGCTTGCTGTTTGTCCAGCGCATGTACATAAATGACAGTGTCATCTGCATACATTTGAATCTCAGACTCAGTGCATACAGTCGGGAGATCATTTATGTACAGGCTAAACAACAACGGCCCCAAAATTGATCCCTGAGGTACACCAATGTTGCAATTAATGGCCGATGATACCTCATCGTTTATCCTAACCCTTTGTTCTCTGTGTTCCAGATAAGACTGCATCCATTTTATTACATTAGGAGAGACATTAAACATTGACAGTTTTTTTAATAGGACACCATGGTCCACAGTGTCAAACGCTTTTTTTAGGTCTAGGAATATAGCCCCAACAACTCCTCCTTTGTCTAACTTTGATTTCACATTCCCTAAAAAAAAGCAGTTTGCAGTTTCCGTTGAATGATTCGATCTAAAACCAAACTGCATAGGATGGAGTGTAAATGGGCTGTTACTAAGGTGGCTAGTGAGTTGTTCTACTACATATCTCTCAATTACCTTTGACACAATAGGTAATATACTAATTGGTCTGTAGTTACAGACCTTTGAAGTATCACCCGTTTTGTGGATCGGTGTTATTATAGCTGTCTTCCACGCTTTGGGATAAATTCCTTCATTAATGGATCTATTAATAATATGTGTTAATGGACTAGACAGACATTCATTAAACTCTTTTAAGAACATTGTGTCCAGTCCATACACGTCTTTAGCTTTGGAATTTTTTAGGGAACTTATTATTCTTGTCACTTTAGCTTCGGATATTTCGTGAATCTCAAATACAGGTTTATCTTAATTTACAGGCACCATGGGTAATGGATTGGTAGATTGATTATGTATCAGTGATGATACTGATTCTACAAAGTATGAATTAAAAGCTGATACTATTTGAGCCTCATCCTGTGTAATACTATTATTTATATAGATTTCAAAGCGCTGTTTATTACCAGTATGATGTTTTCCTGTCAGCCTCTTTATGTTCTCCCATATTAGTTTGGTATTTCCCTTTGCTTGATCAATAACATTAAAATAAAAATTTGCTTTTGCTTTCCTAATCTCCTTTGTTACCTTATTTCGTAGTCCTACAAACTTTAGTCTGTCAGTTGCTAATTTTGATTTTAAGGCAGCTTTCAATGCTGAGTCTCGTTCTTTCATCAGGTTATGCATGTCACTAGTTAACCATGGAAGATCTTTTTTTTTTTCTATTGTCGGGTTTAGTTCTCCTTAAGAAGTTATTCATTGTCCGTTGAATTGTGGAGAAAAAGATCTGACAGTCAGAATCGACATCAGAGTAAGAAAGTAGGCTATTCCATTCTATTCCTTTTATTGCATTTTCAAAGTCATTTTGTTGTCCCTTGGGTATTCTGAGGTGACTAGGCTTATTTACACCACAATTAGAACGCATATTTGACAGTTTCCTAACTCCTAGTGTCAAGTTATGATCCGATAGCCCGGTAACCAAATTGAATGTTTTAACCATTCTCTCTGGTTTATTACTAAATATCAGGTCTATCAATGTTTTTGAACTCTGTGTTATTCGTGTTGGTCCCTTAATTAATTGCGTCATGTCAGAAGTATCTATAATTCGTTTTAGAGCATTTCTTTTATTTTTATCTTCCCAGTTTATGTTAAAATCCCCCATTAAAATAACCTCTTTCCCAGAATTACATTCTTTTAAAATACTCTTTAGTTAGTCTAAAAACAAAACCAATGAGGAAGAGGGTGGTCTATATAGACCAATGAGGTTAAAGGACATTTGGGGAGACAATGTAACATTAAGCCCGATGCATTCAAGCCCATCGTCATGCTTCCACTGGATTTGGCGGCAGTTGATGTTATGTCTAACATAAAACATCAAGCCCCCACCTCTTCCGTTAGGCCTGTCTCTCCTAAATATATTGTAGCCTGGGACACTTAATGCTGCACTTGGAGAGTGCATTATAATATTGACCTAAATATATTGACTTTGTTATAATTAAAATTACTAGTTTGTTCTGAGTATAAAAATTCAACTTGAAAAAACCTAATTGAATCACTTTTTTATTAGTTTTTTCCAAAGTAAAATTTCAATTTATTGTATTGAAACTGAAAATATTAGTTTCAGCCAAATTAAAAAAATAATTTGAGAGAAATTAATTACATCTATTTGATTAGTTTATTTCAAAGTAAAAACTTCACTTGGATGTATTTGTAAATGTTAAGTTGTATCAAAGCAAAAAAAAATACACGAGTTATTTGTAACAAACGATATTATTACTTTGGGTTAAGGTAAAACGTTGCGTTGGAAAAATTAAAATTTTTTGTTTCACATTAAATCAAAATTTCCGGTTTTAACTAAATCATAAATACAATTTGAGAAAATCAAAAAAAAATTAGTTGTAACAAATTACATCAATTTTTTTTAAGTTAAGCCAAAGTATAATTTTTTTCAGTGTACCTACTGTGGTTGTCACAGTGCCACTAAGTTGTGTTGCTTTTAATATCAACAGCTTCCGCTTTAGTAGCATAACTTTCAGCTGTGCACACGTACCCGATTAAAGTTGTTGACTTTAATCATTAAATTACATTTTTTTTTAACTTGTGAAGTACAAGCGCAAACAATTTCCAATGCAAATAACAACTTCAACTTCTATGTTAAACTGTACTTAATAATACGTGTGTTTTTCTAATTGAAATGATTGGCTATGAGCTACGTACAGGCACATTTGATAAACATTCTTAGCACCCAATAAACGGCGCCGGGCATTCGTAAACCATGCCTCAAACACGAAAAAATTGTGCATGTGGTTCCCAGACCCAAGTCTCAACGAGAATTGGTGTGGCGTTAGCCAGGCTAGCAAACTGAGAGAAACAGGTTGAAACTCTTGTCTTATGGGGAGAAAGGAGGTCTAGATTAGTTTAGCCACATGAAAGGCTATTCATTATAATAGCGTCACGCACAGTCAGGGTGAAGAGAAAAACTTCGGCCTGTACTGAGTGATAGTATGGGCATTATTTTTCCTTGGGAAAAAACTCACAGCCCGTTGAGCAGTACTCAAGCGAGTGCAGTACTTTGCGCCGAAACGACAGGGCAGGCGGTACTTTACTTTTAAACCGACAGCAATTTGGCTTGTAAGGGGGAATTTTTAGGTTATAAAACCTTATAAATGTAGACGGGGTGGTAGCCCTAAAAATCAAACATGATTCTCTCAAAGTTATGAGCAAACTTTATTCTACAACTGTTAATAGAACATTTGTTTAAAGTTATCTGGTCTTTAGTAATGTTATCAAACATTATCACAAAAATGTTGAAACATTAATGGGATGTTTTTTTTTTTTTTTTTATTCTGAAACATTTTAATTTGACATTAATCTAATGTTTTTTGTTTTGTTTTTAAACAGGACTACTTACTACTGTTAGTAATACATTCCCTAAATGTTTTTAAAAAAAAAAAATTCTTGTGGCTAAACTTATAAATGTAGACGGGGAGGCACAGCCTGCCGCCAAACTGGTATCTTGTAAAGAGATCCTTGTAAAGGCCATGCCTCTGGTGGAGTGTGCTCTAACACCTAAATGACACTCAAGTCCCTTTGTAGTGTATGCCATTGCTATGGTATCAACTATCCATCTGGACAGGGTCTGTTTCGAAGCGGCTAGGCCCTCAGCGCAACCGCTGAACAAAACGAAAAGCTGCTCAGTCTGTCTGAAAACAGACTAGCGAGATACATAGGCCTTTAACGCCCTTACTGGGCAAAGTTGGCCTGTGCTTTCCTCCTCATCATGAACTGGTAGGGCAGACAGGGAGATAACCTGGGCCCTAAACGGTGTGTTGAGGGATTTAGGCACGTATCCGTGTATTGGTTTGAGTATAACTTTTGAGTCGTTAGGCCCAAATTCCAGACACGTTGCGCTTATTGAGAGCGCTTGCAGATCCCCTATGCGTTTTACTGACGCAAGAGCCATGAGAAACACTGGTTTGAAAGACAAGCGTTTCATATCCAATGTCCGGATTGGCTCGAATGGGGCTCCTTTCAGGGCTTCTAGCACCATGGAAAGGTCCCACATGGGGATAGATGGGGGTCTGGGAGGATTCATTATCTTAGCTTCTTTTAGGAAACGAATGACCAGATCATTTTTTCACAGTGACGGGCCAGACGCAGGTTTAAACGTTGCTATGGCCGCCACATAGACTTTGAGCATGGATGGGGCGCTGCCCTTATCCAGTAGCTCTTGTAGGAAGTAAAGTACCTCCGTTACCCCGCTGCTTGTGGGTGGAAAATCTTGGGTTTTGCACCAGTTAACAAACACTGACCACTTAGTGGCACAGAGACGTCTGATAGACGGTGCTCTGGCCTGCGTGATGGTGTTTAGCACTCCCTCTGGGAGGTTTGTGGGTACTGGTTGATGGCCCATGCGTGCAGGGCCCACCTTTCCGGATGAGGATGCCAAATTGAGCCGATGGCCTGAGAGAAGGAGGTCTTTCCTCATCAGAATCGGCCATGGGGCAGTGTTCGTCAGCTGCATTAGGACTGGGAACCATTCCTGGTTCATCCAGAGCAGAGCCACAAGGAGCACAAAGCATCTGGTTTCCCTGATTCGTTCCAACACTCGATGCAGGATCGAAACTGGGGAAAAAGCATAGAGTGGGCAGCTGGGCCAGACAAGGGCCAGTGCATCCTTGCTCTATGAGAAGAATTTTGGGCAGTGAGTGTTCTCCTGGGATGCGAAGAGGTCCACCTGTGCTCTGCCGAACTTCTCCCACAGCAGGAGGATTGTCTGCAGGTGCAGAGACCATTCCCCAGCTGGTATATTATTTCTGGACAGTCTGGCTGGCCCCAAATTCAGGAGGCCAGGCATGTGTGCTGCTCTCAGTGAGCGCAGATTGTGCTGAGCCCAGACCAGAATGCGTTCAGCCCAGACCTGTCAGTCTGAAAATGTTTTAAGACCTGACGCCGCCGTGGTGATTTATGTAGGATACCACCGACATGTTGTCTGAACGGACTAAGACGTGGTAGCCCTTTATTCAGGACAGAAGTGTCCCAGCATGTTGTCGACTGCCAACTGCCAACATATCCAGACAGTTTATGTGAAGGAGCTTTTCTCATTCTGACCATAGGCCAAAGAACGGTCTGCCCTCATGCAGCGCTCCCCATCCCGAGGAGGAGGCGTCGTGGACACCACCTGTACACTCAGGGAGGTCCCCAGGTTTACACCATACTGGTACCAATCGGTCGCTCTCCAAGGTTTCAGGGCTGTGACACATTCCTGATTGACCTTGAGGTGAAGCAGACCAGAAGCCCAAGCTCGAGATGGTACTTGTGTTTTGAGCCAAAACTGCAGCGGGTGCATGTGAAGCAGGTCTAGCTAAAGTACTGAAGATGCTGAGGCCATCAAGCCCAACATTCTCTGAAACCTCCTGAGCAGGACTACACTGTGTGCAGAATTATTAGGCAAGTGAGTATTTTGACCATATCATCATGTTTATGCATTTTTTCCAACTCCAAGCTGTATAAACTTGAATGCTTATTGGATTTAAGCATTTCAGGTGATGTGTTTTTGTGTAATGAGGGAGGGTGTGGCCTAATGAGAAAAAACACCCTATATCAGGTGTGCATAATTATTAGGCAGCTTCTTTTCCTCAGGAAAAATGGGCCAAAAAAGGGATTTAACTGACTTAGAAAAGTCAAAAATTGTAAAAAGTCTTTCAGAAGGATGCAGTACTCTAGAAATTGCTAAGATATTGGGGCGTGATCACAGAACCATCAAACGTTTTGTAGCAAAACCTCAACAGAGTCGCAAGAAACGTGCTGAGAAAAAAAACGCAAATTAACTTCCAAAGATTTGAGAAGAATCAAACGTGAAGTGACCAGGAACCCATTATCCTCCAGTGCGGTCATATTCCAGAACTGCAACCTACCTGGAGTGCCCAGAAGTACAAGGTGTTCAGTGCTCAGAGACATGGCCAAGGTAAGGAAGGCTGAAATCCGACCTCCACTGAACAAGAAACATAAGTTGAAACGTCAAGACTGGGCCAGGAAATATCTGAAGACAGATTTTTCAAAGGTTTTATGGACTGATGAGATGAGAGTGACTCTAGACGGACCAGATGGATGGGCCCGTGGCTGGATCAGTAATGGGCACAGAGCTCCACTTCGACTCAAACGACAGCAAGGTGGAGGTGGGGTAATGGTATGGGCTGGTATTATTAAAGATGAGCTAGTTGGACCTTTTCGGGTTGAAAATGGACTCAAAATAAACTCCCAAACCTACTGCCAGTTTTTAGAAGATACTTTCTTCAAGCCTTTCAAGAAGTCCATGATTTTTATGCAGGACAATGCTCCATCGCATGCATCAAAGTACTCCACTGCGTGGCTAGCCAGTAAAGGCCTTAAAGATGAAAGAATTATGACATGGCCCCCTTCGTCACCTGATTTAAACCCTATTGAGAACTTGTGGGCCCTTCTTAAACGGGAGATTTACCGTGAAGGAAAACAGTACACCTCTCTGAACAGTGTATGGGAGGCTGTGGTGGCTGCTGCACAAAAAGTTGATCATCAACAGATCAAGAAACTGACAGACTCCATGAATGGAAGGCTTGTAACTGTTATTGAAAAGAAGGGTGGCTATATTGGTCACTGATCTTTTTTTAAATGTTAGAAATGTTTATTTGTAAACTGAGTTGTTTGTTTCTGTAATTCTCACTTTAACAGATTAAAATAAACTGTTGTTTATTTTAAAAAAAGTGAGAAGGGAACATTTTCATTTTGCTGCGTAATAATTCTGCACACTAAGAGTTGCCTAATAATTGTGCACACAGATATTCTCCTAAGAAAGCCAAAACCTCACTTTCGCTTTCTTAAATATTCAGGATTGAGGGTTTATTAATGTTTTGGATTGACTGAGAGCACATTATTTGTTCAATAATAAAATTAATCCTCAAAAATACAACTTGCCTAATAATTTTGCACACAGTGTATAGCGCCGCGGCGGAAGGATTTCATAGAGCGCTGAATTTCTATTCTGTGCTCTGGTAACAGCCACGCTGTCATAGACAGCGAGTTCAGCTCTGTGCCCAGGAAAATTATTTTCTGACTGGGGATCAGCGAGCTTTTCGCCTAATTGACTGTGGGACCCAGTTTCTCAAGGTGTTCGAGTAACACGGTCCTGTGTTCTATGAGCTCTGACTGAGATCGAGCTAGAATCAGCCCATGGTCCAAGTAGTTCAAAACTCGCATGCCCTGAAGTTTCAGGGGTGCGAGCGCCACGTTCATGCACATTATGAATGTACGGGGTGCAAGAGACAGGCCAAATGGTAGGACTGTGTATTGATATGCCTGGCCCTCGAAGGCGAATCTCAAAAATCGCCTGTGACGTGAAGCTATTTGTATCTGGAAATAAGCGTCCTTCAGATCTATCAACATAAACCAATCCCCTTGGCAAATCTGCATGAGGATTTTCTTGGTTGTAAGCATTCTGAACTGGCATTTCATGAGCGCTTTGTTCAGTTGTCTTAGATCTAGCTGTACAGGCCCCCTTCGCTCTGAGCTTGAGACAAAGGCTCTATTAGGCTCAATAAGGTCACTATTTAGGCTCAAAGTAGATGTGCTACTTCTGTTTTGACCATAGATTCGATGTGCACCATGCTGCTGACGAGGGCATCGAGCGAACTGCAGCGAATATCCTCTTTTTATAATGTTCAGCACCCAATTCGAAACCCTGGGAAGCTGTGCCCACGCATTTGCATGAATGGCTAGGAGTAGAATGGGTTTTGGGCTCTGATCGTAACATAGTGACGACACGGGAGCTTTCGTGCACTGTAACATGGATACTGTGTTTACAGTGAGTGAGGTGGGGGCACGCCTGAAATGACGGGCAGCCTGGCCTCACTCACTGTCATTATAGCAGTTTGCTGTGTGAGAGTGAGTGGGGTGAGCCCCATAACATGTCTGTGACAGAATGTGGCCGCGGCGAGGCGGGTACATTCACAGCACTCAAAAACACTCTCTGCCTTAGTGCCGGTGACAGCGGTAAGCTTGGCTGCGCTCGCTTTCATTTTAGTAGTTTGCTGAGAGAGAGCAAGCGAGCCGAGCACCGTGGGGCTTAACATGTCTGTGGGTGAATGTGGGCGCGGAGTAGTTGGGAAACATTTACAGCACTGAAAAACACCGTCTGCCTGAGCCAAGGGGGTAATCCATCGGCTGGAAGTTGAAGCCTCTCGGGAGCTGCCATTGAAGCAGAACTTCACCTGCTGTTAGCATCCCATTGACTCCCATTCATTTTGACGTCACTTTGACATCAAATAACTTTACATCTGAGGCTTGTCCATTATTTATTTCTAAAGAAACACGACAATGTATAAAAGGCCCCATTACTTTGTATCTTACGTTACAGCCCTGTAGAAGCCGTTTTTGTGAAAAAATAGGCTAATGATTGCGTCATCATTACGCAACATTCTGTCGCACAATAGACCATTTTGCAAGAAGTAAACAACACTGGTTCAGAAACACTTCCTGTTTCAATTTGTAACTGTTTTCTTTATTTCACATGTAAAGAAAACATCTATGTTGTTTAACTTTTTTAAATCAGTTTTACATGTTCTGTTGGTTGTATTTTATCCCAGCTTTTATGTAGTATTAAAAAACTGAAACAGAAAGTGCTTCTGGACCAGTGTTGTTTACATCTTGCAAAATGGTCTATAGAGAGTCAATAAAAGCAACTGGACAAAATATTTCAACAATGTTTTGGCTTGGCACAGCTACTAGAAGATTTACAACTGTCAGACTGTTGTCACGCTCAGTTTGAGCCTGTGCAGTCGCTCAAACATCAGTCAGGAAGTGCAAAAATCGGGCTTCAAGTCTTCTCCGTTGAAATCAATGGGGTCTCTCTGTCCATTTCTTTTACTGTCTATGGCCTGAGCTGACTGTATTTGTGTTGGTTTTGGTTTTACAGAAACCCTGTGACATGCAGTGTGTAGTGTCGTGGGCACTTTCACTACATGTAATGCACAATCGACATGAGTCGATTTTACTTGTGCAAGCCCTGTATTGTCACGGGCTGTGTTTGCATGTTGAAATGAGCACTGGTTTGTGGGCATCTTTTATTACACTCATAACATCATCGACCGAGGCCAGGACACCAGAAAAAAACTGGTATTTATCTGGGTTGCCATAAAAACGGCGTTTGTGTGCAGGCAAGCGGGCCGTGATGCCGACTTGTTCACTACAGAATACACTGGAACAGTCACATGTTTTGGTGAAAGTCTGGCCGTGGCTGGGGGGGGGGGGGGGGTTGACTTTCTTATAGAGTAAAGAAAGCAACAGATATCTCAGCTATCTCTTCATCACAAAATGACCAAAAACGGCAGTCAGTAAGGGACTCGAGTGAAGCTAGTGGGCGAGCCGGCGACCTTTCATGGGCTGGAGAAGGCGGGGGACCCGCTGAGTACGGCGCTTTACGGCGCAGCACTACAGCGAGCCCGAGTGCTGCATGATCCTTACCCAAGCAGGAAACCCAGATAACATGGCTGTTCGGCACGAGCATGGCATCTTCAAAAAGATGCAGCTCTTTTAGTAAGTGAGTCGCAGGGGCGAACATACAGTGAGTGTAAAAAGATATAGCCGGATAGCGTAGCAGGAAGCGGTGACTGAAGGCGGCGAGATGAGGCCAGTGGCTTCAGAAGATGGCTCGTCCTGCAGAATGCTTTTTCAATGGCGCAGCTTCTTCTCTCAGGATCCAGCGATGCGTCCGTTCGCTTCGCTGAAGAGATGAAAAATCAGTAATATCAGCCCATCGAGCTATGTTTACAGGGCTAAGACACTCTTTGCAAGGAGCGTGAGGCACTGGTTGCGAAGCGCCCCCATTGGACCATCACCAGAGGGCCACTCTCGATAGGCTGCTGCAGTTGCTGCAGGACAGCCAATAGGCAAGCAAAGCCGCCTTGCCTATGTTTGCATGCTGCTGCAACACGTTTTGCAATAATTCAAAATTAAGGATAATTTTTTGGCTTCAATATCTCGAGGAAAAGAGGTATTCTCCTAGCGTAAGATATTACGCAGTATGAAAGAATCTCTCATAAGAGAACTGAGGATGTGCTTTCTGGGCACTCCTTTCATAGCCAGGCCAGCACGTCTCTGATATCAGTAATTCTAATTGAGACTGGAGTTTTGCACACATGCTTCAGGCAGCGGTTATGCTGAAGGCGTTTCCCAAAGCGTCATTCACCATGACACAGTGTGAGTTCTACTTTGAAAGGGAACTGAAAGAAACAAGAAGTTGAGAGACAGGAAATTAGAATAACAATTAACTAATTAAAATAACAAACTGTGGTAAACAGGAAGCTGAGAGAGACAGGAAGCTTGGGGGGGGGGGAGGGTGGGGCAATGGAATGACACAAAAACAGAAATGGGAAGTTGAGAGAGACCTAACATTGAGACACACCGGAAACTGAATGAGAAGAAACAGACAACTAATTGAGACAGGAAGTGGATGCAATGTGTGAGATGAGAGAGAAGGGATGTGTGCTCTTTCTCTGTAAATGTATTTCTAGCATCACCCACACTGAACTCTAGCCATAAAACCTGCCGCTTAATGACCTGCATTTTCTCATAATACTAATATGCAATATGTTACAGAGAATGGAATGGCTATTACACACACACACACACACACACACACACACACACGCACACACACACATTCTAATGGTACTCATAGTGCTGCATACTGTATAATTTAGACAGAGCTATTTAACATAGAAATATGTATTATAAAGGATAGTTCATAACAACTGAATTTCATGACGGAATTGTTTAGTGGAATAAACATTCCCTGCAGCACTTTTCCATTTCTAAACACACACAAACACACGCACACACACACACACACGCACACACACAGGCATATATCCTTGACACTGATTATCACAACATTGATCTGCAATACACCATCATACTCCATTTTAATTTTTTTCACTCAACTAAATCCATATCCAGGACACCATTTCTCTAGCTGTTCCATTACCAACGATTTCATGAAAGCCTGTTAACAGACAATGTGAAAATCAATTTCCTTTGACTTTGTCACAGGGGCCTTTTTGAATGTATCCCTGAGGGGCTCTCCAGTCAAAAGTGGTGTCCCGTTCTGCAGCTCATGGTGTTCTCTGATCTTTAGAAAATTTGAAGGAAATCGGTAGTCATTAAACTGAAGAGGGAATAAAACAAATCAGACCTGCTCTGACGTTTAACAATGAAAATATTTGTCAGCAGATGAACAAATAAAAGATGTCTAATTTATCACTCTGATATGAGAATATTTTAAACATTTCAATTTGAAGAGAATACCCATGTTGGGCCTCTTCTCGCAATTCTTTTTTAGGTTGTTTACATAGAGCTTTTGGTGCGAATCGAGTCCTTAGACAATCAGATTGACAAATACGCTTGTTTTGTATGAAAATATTTTTCTGTACATGTCTGCATGAAAACAGGTGCTAATAATTAGAGGTGCTGCAAAGGATTGGTAGAACTTCAAAATTGTCTTTCTTGTTATTATTGTAAGTTGATAATATAAATGCTCAATCTTACTAGATAGAAGTATGTGTCAAGGGAGTAAATACCCTGACTGTCCGAGGAATACAACTGTTGCTGAGTCTTTTGGTGTTGGCAGGAAAAATAGTCACAAAATCGGACCATTTATTTGCAAAATGCGACCATTTATTTGCAATCTGGAGCCCTGGCTGGTGGATGGAGTTATGCTCCTGAAATTATTTATGTTGTTTTTACAATGTGCTTCATTGACTACTAGAGGTCTAAAGCATTGCAATTTCAAAAGACAGTGATATCCAAACCTCATCAGAGCTCTCTTCCTCTTTTTCAACCTGTGTCATCTTCACAGCTCTATGATATTGTTTCTAATATGAAGCCCTCATTCTGTCCTTCTGATGTTCTGCCTCCTCATATTTTTAAAGAGGTTTTTCCAGAAGTCCAGTTGTTTTTACTAACAGCTCCCTTGCAAATGGATTTGTGCCAGCCACTTTTAAACAGGCGATAGTCCAAATGTTCTTTCTGTTTTTTAATCCTACTTGATTTAAGTGCAGCATTTGACATACTAGATCATGACATCCTTTTACAAAGACTTAATCAGACATATCAAGATGCTGATTAGATAGTATGATTATTGCACAGGTGTGCCTTAGGCTGGCCACATTAAAAGGCCACTCTAAAATGTACAGTTTTACTTTATTGGTAACAAAAAAAAAGAATAAAGATTGTTTAATTTACTTTGTAACTCACGGCAACACCATCAACAAAGCTAGAGAACCAGCATTATGCAGTTGATGGGAAGAGCTGCGTATGCAACCCACCCTGAACGAGGGAACAGAAGACGTAGTCAACAGTCGACTGAATGGGGATCACGTCAGAGAGCCTATGTTCTTCGAGTACTATTGAACGAGCCAATAAAATTGGCATGCGTGATTCGCATCACACACTCCCCTCCCGGGCGTGGGTATGAATGCGGAAGTGGCTGCACACACTAGTTGCTATTTTGCTGAGGAGCCGAGAATATCCCGGAGTCAGCGATAGTCCAGCGATAGTGGCAAGGGGACTATGTCCTTCGTTCCCTCCTTCAGGGAATGGTGGGTTGCATACGCAACCAGGACGTTCTCTTTCAGTTGATAACATTGGACGTAGTCGACGGTTGACTGAATGGGGATAACCTTTGAAAAACGCTACTAAAGCTGCCACCTTCCAGTGCCTAGACAAAAGCCTCCTGATGCCCCCGCAATTTAAAGACGGGGAAGGAGAGGGCTTAGGCCAGGGACGCCACTGCTGTTCCTATAGGACCACTGGGAAAGCGTCCCCAGTACATTGGAAAGAAGGGGCGCTGCGGAAGCCACATCCAACCCGGAGGGAGGTAACGTGGAGAATAGACATATGAACTGGGTGGAAGACCGGGCAGTACGACATATGGAATGTCACTGGGGTGGCTCCAGCGCTCCAGGGAGGGGGGGGGAGACTCACCGGACCATAGACTGTAAAAAAAGATGGACAACGCCCCTTCACTCTTTTCCATCAGAGAGAACTGAAGCCAAACAGTGTCTTGATATGACGCTGACATCTTGGAACTTAAGTCTGCGCACTTGTGTGTTTTGGGACCAGTCATGCGCAGTCATGAGCAGGAAGTAAAGCCGCAAAATCAAGGCCGCGCCCTCCTTCTCGCTGAATCAAACGCAAGCACACGCCCCGCACTTTCATTAAGTGTCCTCTGTCTGCTTCGTTCTTCTCCAATGATGTCTGCTGATTGCAAAACCTCGTTAAAATAAGGTAAATACAACTACTAACCACATAAGCAACATTATTAAAAAAAGTCTGCTGGTGCTTCAGTGACTACCTCGCACAGAGAACCTGTCAATCACAGCTGTCAAACATGATGTCAGAGCACCGTTTTTATCATCACATAACTAACTAAAAACAAACTTATTTTAAAAACGAACACTTGAAATTACATCAACGTGATAGAAACTACAGTAAATGACAGAAACTATCTTTGAAAAAGGATATGTGAAGTGTAATTTAATTGTTTAGTTGGTCTTGCATCCCATTGAATAACATGTGAGATATTTATCTCAATGTGATTATTTCCCTGGTTAAATAAAGGTTTAATAAAATGGGGAGGCGGGGGTTATGAGCTATACTAGGTCCGGTCACAGGGGGGCGATCTAGATGTTTTGGCTTCACTTTTGAGGGCTTGTGCGGCACACTTGCACCGGACAGTGACGGCAGAGCAGACTCTGCTGAGGGAAGACACAGACTCACCGAAGGGAGCCGTATTGTGGAAGAGAACACATATGTGGTCGTGGCTCCAGCCTATGACAGGGGGGGAGACTCACCGGACAGTGACGGCAGAGCAGACTCTGCCGAGGGAAGACACAGACTCACCAAAGGGAGCCGTATTATGGAAGAGAACACATATGTGGTCACCGTAGGGACTGCAACATATGGACCCAGCCTAGCACAGGTTCCACACTGCTTACAAGTGGTAGGCCTAACACCAGACGTTCTGCACGTCTGATGTCGGAGGAGTGTGAAGGAACTCAACAGGGACGCCACTGCTGTTCCTATAGGACCACTGGGAAAGCGTCCCCAGTACATTGGAAAGAAGGGGCGCTGCGGAAGCCACATCCAACCCGGAGGGAGGTAACGTGGAGAATAGACATATGAACTGGGTGGAAGACCGGGCAGTACGACATATGGAATGTCACTGGGGTGGCTCCAGCGCTCCAGGGAGGGGGGGGGGAGACTCACCGGACCATAGACTGTAAAAAAAGATGGACAACGCCCCTTCACTCTTTTCCATCAGAGAGAACTGAAGCCAAACAGTGTCTTGATATGACGCTGACATCTTGGAACTTAAGTCTGCGCACTTGTGTGTTTTGGGACCAGTCATGCGCAGTCATGAGCAGGAAGTAAAGCCGCAAAATCAAGGCCGCGCCCTCCTTCTCGCTGAATCAAACGCAAGCACACGCCCCGCACTTTCATTAAGTGTCCTCTGTCTGCTTCGTTCTTCTCCAATGATGTCTGCTGATTGCAAAACCTCGTTAAAATAAGGTAAATACAACTACTAACCACATAAGCAACATTATTAAAAAAAGTCTGCTGGTGCTTCAGTGACTACCTCGCACAGAGAACCTGTCAATCACAGCTGTCAAACATGATGTCAGAGCACCGTTTTTATCATCACATAACTAACTAAAAACAAACTTATTTTAAAAACGAACACTTGAAATTACATCAACGTGATAGAAACTACAGTAAATGACAGAAACTATCTTTGGAAAAAGGATATGTGAAGTGTAATTTAATTGTTTAGTTGGTCTTGCATCCCATTGAATAACATGTGAGATATTTATCTCAATGTGATTATTTCCCTGGTTAAATAAAGGTTTAATAAAATGGGGAGGCGGGGGTTATGAGCTATACTAGGTCCGGTCACAGGGGGGCGATCTAGATGTTTTGGCTTCACTTTTGAGGGCTTGTGCGGCACACTTGCACCGGACAGTGACGGCAGAGCAGACTCTGCTGAGGGAAGACACAGACTCACCGAAGGGAGCCGTATTGTGGAAGAGAACACATATGTGGTCGTGGCTCCAGCCTATGACAGGGGGGGAGACTCACCGGACAGTGACGGCAGAGCAGACTCTGCCGAGGGAAGACACAGACTCACCAAAGGGAGCCGTATTATGGAAGAGAACACATATGTGGTCACCGTAGGGACTGCAACATATGGACCCAGCCTAGCACAGGTTCCACACTGCTTACAAGTGGTAGGCCTAACACCAGACGTTCTGCACGTCTGATGTCGGAGGAGTGTGGAGGAACTCAACAGGAGTAGAAGGCGCACATATCCAGTCCATAGGAAGGGAATGGCGCAGCAAGCCGACACTTGAACCGGGATCATGGTAAAACTGGCTTTAGGAGAAGGGAGCCCACGGAAGCAGCGTTTCAAACTAGGTGTCGCCCAGCCCCCAACTCTAGAATCTGTCAGCAAAGCACCCTGTTAACGCCCAGGCGGAGCACACACTCATTATAGAGGAGCTCTATAACACCTAAGAGGATATGAGCATCTCAGAATTTTTCACAGAGTTGAAGGCAGCCACCATCAGTTGGCCAACTTTGTTTGGAAACAGCCTTCCCTCTCTGCTGATTCTAACAGATAAGAGCTGGTCTGAGGATTAAGGCTTGCATTCTGTACACGTCTAACCACTATGAAACTGACAGATAGAGAAAGTCAGGGCTGGGTCTGCCTCCTCCTGGGCAGGGCTTGCAGGCTCACCACCTGATCCTATTACGAGACATGTAGGAACCTTGGGCAAGTCCCGATTTGATTACCGTCGATTTTCGATTATTAACGATTCTTGATTAGTGATTATTGATTTTCGATTTCACAACAGTAAATGAAAATACACTAGACCAACATATATTAGCAGCAACATTTTGGTATTATTTGCACTTTTTATTTGTTAGATATTCAATGTGAATGTAATGATGGTTAATGTGGACAAGCAAACATGCTTGTTGTCTACTACTTAGGCAACCCATTATCTTTAAATAATTTTTTTTCAAATGCAATTGTGTTGCATTATAATGCAAAGGCAAGACCTCTAGGCGAGACCCCCTTCGAGCTTTGAGATATTGAATTTTCAGACGATGTTACCTAGGGGGAGCATGTAAAGGCAGGAGCATGTAAATGGCCTGTAGATATTGAAAAATATCTTTGATGGAGGTAGGACTGAAACCAGTTTAAAGCTATACCCTTAATGCCCACTCACTGTTCAAGGTGCTCTAGAAGTGCACCATGGTCTACAGTGTCAAATGCAGCGCTAACATCTAGCAGGACCAGAATGGCATTTTCACCTGAGTCAAGAGTGAGCAAAAGGTTATTTGTCACCTTTAACATGGCTGTGTCAGTATTATGATGGGTTATAAACCCAGATTGTAATGGCTCTAGGATCTCTGTGGAATTAAGATATGAAAGCAGCTGCTTAACACTACCTTCTCCAAAAATCTTTAAATGAACGACAATTTAGATATGGGTCGGAAATTATTATGACATTTTGTGTCTAGGATATGTTTCTTTTAACCTGGCCCTAGCCAGATGAATGTCGTTCTTCTTAGCTCCGCCTAGCTTCACTCACATCCATCTGGAACCTCTTCCATTAAGAGTGATTTCTTCAACCAACTTTATGGCTTAGCCAATCAGGACGAAGGGCGGGAGTTTCATAGATGTGACGTAGTGGAGAAGCGACCATGAGACTGTTTTGATTCAGACAACAATGGCGGCTCACATCGAGGAAGCAAGCGTTAACATTGATGCTGCTATTTCATCCGTGTTGTCCAATCGACCTAATATTGTTTCATTAAAAGAACATCAGAGAACGGCTCTGAAGGCTTTTGTTGGTGGAAACGATGTTTTCGTCCTTCTCCCGACCGGATTTGGCAAGCGTCGCTTTTTCCTGCGTCGCTCTCATCAGCGTCACGGGTTGGCTTCGGTGTGAGTGGTTGAAATAGCACGTCGATAAAGATGACAGACAAGTGGCTTATCCAATCATATGCAAGGATTTTTGATAAGGCCCAGCCTTCTGAAACGCCATTTCAATGGATCGGTTCCAGATGGATGAGTGGAGCTAGGCGAAGCGAAATTCATCTGGCTAGGGCCAGGTTATGTTTCTTTAGCATAGGCTGGACAACCACATGCTTGAAACAAGAATAACCCTCTTTATTATGTATATATATATATATGAAGAGTTCAGATGCAAAAGCCTCTAAATGCCATTTGAAATTTTCTTCTTTAATGATGATTTTTATCAAACTTGTATATTTAAGTTCATTAATTTCACTTAAATAACAATTAATAGGTAATTATCATTGCCATTTAAGTGAAATAATAACGAAAATAATTACGAAAATTATTCGTCAACACTGTTTTGAATCTGACGGTCAAAATGACCGTTTGTGGCCGTTCTAGTAGTTTTGGAATTCTGGCACTTCTAGTGTTAAAATAGAACAAAGGTACATAATAAATCAACCTACTTGAAAAACTTAAAGCACTGTAAAATAATAATAAATAATTATATTATATTGTATAAGTAATCAAATATACAATACATGGTTTTCACTATAAATTCAACATTCATTCTTGTTAATTTTGCAAAAGTAGTTCAGTCAAGGGCAGTAAATTACTTTCTTTCTGATGTTTGATTAACACTATTGACACACATGGCGACAACAGCTTTATTAGCAGAGTCGGAATTCAAGTGCGCTGTGCAAAACCGCCTCAAGTTCACCATGGTCTCAAATAGAGCCCTGCACGGGCCTCAAATCTAGGCCCTAGCCCGGCCCTGGCCCGAGACGTCCAGGCCCTAGCCCGGCCCGTGTCCGACAGCTCATCAGAATGATCAGCCCGAGTCCGACCCGAGCCCGTTATTTATAAAAAAAAACACCTTACACAGCCTGCCCTGTTGCAGCAGTCATTTAAACAGATATGTTTTGTCCTCAATGGCAAAGTAGTTACCGTTTAGATTATTTTCATTTCTTTATAAAGTTAATTAAGACAAATGTTTCTTTTTATTTAGCTATTTATTTATAACGACCAAGCACCCGACAGCGAGTTAAACATGTTTGATCCATTTATAGCCTCTCAAATCAACACTTTACTTGGCTACAATAAAATCCATAGATATAAAACAACTTAAACATATTCACACAGACAGTTAACGTTAGTTTAAACATTTGTTAAACGTTTATTGTCATTTTTGAAAAGCTGAGGCAAACTGCTCCGCTGCTCGCAACAGCGCTCGTACAATACAATTTACAATACAATACAATACAGAGAATGCAATCTAAATAAATCAAATAAATTACATTAAAAACAAACATGCAGGTTATCTTACCTCAAAAATCAAGTCTTCACTACAGAACACGGCCATTCGTATTTCCAGAAGTTTTCGATAGACTCATGAAACTAAAGTCCAATCAAACAAAAAACAACAAGACAACCTCCTAAACAGTCTCTTACAGAGCATCGTGCAGAAAAAGCACCATCCACCGAGGAAAGTTTTAAAGTCCCCGTGAAATCAAAATTGAACCTATTTACTCTGTTAGCGCATATTACTAATCTTGTGGTGAACAATTAATCCGTGCAAGTGAATATATATTAAAAAAATGTTTCACCTTAGTAATCTTTAATCAAAATCTGAAAAGTTACTTCCGGTCTGGAACGGTTTCTTTTTCTGATGACGTAGGTTTCACAGTTTTGGTGGGGAAACGCTTAACCACTCCCCTCAAACCGTTAGTTTACTATGAGCGACAGATGGAGAGGAGGAGCGCTAGAGTAAAACCCTGCCCTCTGTTCAATATTCCGTTTCACTTGGAAATACGTCACAGCACTGGAGAAAAATCGTTTGCAACTTCCGGTTCACGGGGACTTTAATCCAGTCGTACTTTTTCCAGCTGCGCTGAAGTCACGCTCACTACTTCTGCTGCTGGCGGGACACTAAACAGAGAACGAGCCGGTCGCGCGGATCGCGTTGCCGGGAAACCTGTGTGCGCGTGTGCGTGCCGTGAGCAGACTGTCAGTCATACTCATATATGTCAGTATGATAGGTTATAAAACGTCTTTCTATGTTTGCTTTTCAATAGTCATCTTCTCATATTTTATTTTAAGTAATATCTAAAATAGGCTATAAAAAAGATAAACCTAAAACAGGCCCGAGGCCCGGCCCGCGTGTGAACTATGACGTTAAAATTGGCCCGAAGCCCGGCCCGAGGAGTGTAAATAAGTCGGGGCCCGTCGGGCTCGGGCTGAAATGCAGGCCTCTAGTCAAAACAAGCTTTTACAAAATGAATTCTCTCGCGCTGCATAGCTTCTGTGCCTGAGCAGTTTGAAATAATTTGCATCCAAACCACAATGCTTAGAAACACGTTTAAATGATAAACTTACATCATGATGGCGCAGGAAAATTTAAATATTTCTACAGGATATATTGTCGCCAGCACTTTAGGCGAATAGAGTTTGATCAAATACAAAAAGCAATATCATACATCCAAACGCTGTGTTTCAAAAATAGACTAGATTAGAATGAAGTGAAGAGTTAGGCTATTTATTGGTTGATGCTAATAACTAATAACTTATGCTAATAACTTAAGGCGCAGACAGCCATCATATATAGGCGTGTAGCAGCAGGTCGATCGTTCATTAGTTAAATATAGAATAAATGTATTTGTCATATCAAATTGAAACGTGACGTTTTAATTTACCATGCCCTGCTTCCCATGGGGGTTTGATTGACAGGTAGCCAGGCCAATCATAACGCTGAATATGCAACTTTGTCCGACAACAAAGCTGTCAGTAATCAAAGATTTATTTAGCCATTTCAACAATACAGTTGATAGGAATGTGTCTTGGTATGCCCACATATACCACTTAATTTATATCAACACACTGGCCCCAAAGCCCATGCCACGCATATATGCCACACATAACACAGCAAAATCCCCAGTGTTAAATTAACACTGAGAGTGTTAAATTAACACAGAGAAGTGAGAATTACTATATAAACACTAAGCAGAGTGTTAAATGAACACTGAAGCAATGTAGCAACCTAATTTTTCCATAGCTATAGCTACGTTTGACCAATTCAACGCAGTGTTGAAATGAGCACTGGTTTGTGGGCATCTTTTATTACACTCATAACATCATCGACCGAGGCCAGGACACCAGAAAAAAACTGGTATTTATCTGGGTTGCCATAAAAACGGCGTTTGTGTGCAGGCAAGCGGGCCGTGATGCCGACTTGTTTACTACAGAATACACTCTCTGGGGTCAATTTGACCCCAGTAATTTAAACCTCCACAATATGTTTATTTTTTTTACAAAGGTTTGTCTCAGTTAATTTATGTCTTTGTTGACTACTTAAGTAACATTTTAAGTTGACATCCACCCACCACCACCCTCCCCACCCTACCTAACCCCACCTAACCCCTTATACATCCAGAATAACTGTAAAGACTCTAGTCAGGTCTGATAAAGGGGGAATTTGCATATCATAATTAATAATTGATAATTAATAATTATTCATACAGATTTGGATCAGACCGGTCTTACATATTAATTTATTAATTTTACCCGTGTGCATACATGTGCATCCCCGCAATTAACCACAAATTAATTGTTATTAATTGCAAGGACCACGTTTTACAAGACAGGCAAAATCAATTAGCTCAATCAAGTTATAGAGCTGGTGAAGACAAATTATGTGGCCACAAGAATTTGCCTCCCCTGCTCCATAAACAAATACCCTTTCAGGTATTTTTAGTTACAGCTAGCAGCATTTTAAATCGGCATTTCATTGACTTGTATCATGAGCGAGACAGTGATTCAGTCAGACATGTGCATAAGTATATAATAAAGCAACTACTTAAACATTTACTACGTTACAATGATACATGTATTTACAAACATTAAAACACAAACTAAGACGACGCAGAGCGTTTAGACAATGGATACACTAAGTTAAGTGAGTTGGATAGAGAGAGAGAGAGAGAGAGTGAGATAGAGTGAGTTGTAGAGAAAGTAAGAGAGAGTGTGTTACGTTCACCAAAACAGTCAGTTAACCTTTCTGAACACCACGAAAACACTTTCTTAATGCTTCTTAGAAGCTCTAAAAGAAGGTATACTTGCAGGGCATATTTGGTCTGTGTGAGTCCCGGGCTCGTGTGTGCTGCCTAGCCAAAAGTCCTTACAATAACCATTGCACAACTATGGACACATTTACAATCAACATAAAATCTTACTGATTTGACCTAAAATTGGAAAAGTATAAATACATCTGGTGTTTTATTTGTTTTATAATATTTCTAAGTATAGATTTTTGGGTAACACTTTATTTTACGACCCGCAAACAACTGTGTAAGTACACCAAAATTACGGTGTACGTTTCTGTAATTATAGTGTACTTCCGTGTAGGTATAAGGGAACAATATGTTAAGTTTGGGGTAATAAAGGGGTAACAAGCACCACTTTAATTTACAGCCCGCAGGAGTCACACTTACCCTGTAACTACACAGAACAAGGGGGTAACAAATGCTACTTATTATGTAGCAATACGAAACAACACTATTTGCACTGTAATTACAGAGAAAGGTACTGTTATCAAAAAAAAAAAACGTTTTAATTACACAGTATATTTGCCCTGACATTTAAGTGTCATTGCAATTCAATGGGATAAGGTGAGTACTAATTACCACATGGTACGGTCTAAATTAAAATCATAGCAGAAACAAATTATTTTGACTTTTGTAGTAATCTTGTAAGAAAAGCCAATAAATTGAATTTTTTATCATTATATATATATATATATATATATTATGTGTGTTTAATTTTCTCCCCACAGATGTCAAAATTATCCTGAACATATTTTGCCAGAAATGTGATACATTTTATAAACAACAGACGTACAATCTTTGCCTGGAATATATTAACAACAGAATAGGTACCTGTTATTTTTTAACTAATTAAATAATTTGCTTGTATATCTGCTTGTTACCCCCTTATTACCCCAAACTTTACATATTGTTCCCTTATACCTGCACGGAAGTACACTATAATTACAGAAATGTACACCGTAATTTCAGTGTACTTACAAAGTTATTTGCAGGTTGTATATCTGTTTGTTACCCCTTTATTACCCAATACTTAACATATTGTTCCCTTATACTTAGACGGAAGTACACTATAATTACAGAAATGTACACCGTAATTTCGGTGTACTTACACAGTTGTTTGCGGGTCGTAAAATAAAGTGTTACCGATTTTTGTAATCTATAACATTTGGAAAGAAAAACTTTATTTTATCAAGGATAATAACACGAGTTATGTTTGGGGTCAATCTCACAAAAATTATGTTTTCTCCTCCCCCATGGCACGGGAAACATCAAAGTTCTCACAAAAATGATGTTTTCCCCTCCCAAATGCACAGTAAAGAATTATTAGTTATCTTGAGAATTATATCAAATGTCATGTGAACTACTAGTAGTTCTCGCAATATTACAGATATGGTTATGTTTGGTTAGAGCCCTAAAACAGAGGGACGTTTTTTGAAAATGATATTGAATATGTAAAATTACAATGAACATTATAAATTCAAATTATAACATGTTATAATGACCTCAATATAACAACCAAAACAAATGCGTGTGAAATTTTAATATTTCTTCTGTTTTATTATACAACTAAAAGAGCCTGGGGTCAAATTGACCCCATGGAACATTAACCCATTAACCCTTGTGCATCCTTATGGACATTTTTGTCCTTTTCAGTTTTGTTTTTTTTGATCACTTTGCCTGTGTTAAAGCTAACGTCTCGGTTACGTATGTAACCCTCGTTCCCTGAGTAGGGAACGGAGACGTTACGTCAGAAGTGACGGAGATTGGGGGTTTCGCATAGAAAGCCAATCCTCTTCGAGTATTTAAACACGAGCCAATGGCATGCAATGCCTTGGGGCTGCGGAAATTTGCATAGCGTACTCCGCCCTACTCCGTGAGTATAAAAGGAGGAAGTGAACGCAACCGCAGTATGTCTTCGCTGAGGAGCCAAGACTGAACTCGGCGTCTACCCAGCGATACAGCAGAAGTGGCAGGGAGACGTAACGTCTCCGTTCCCTACTCAGGGAACGAGGGTTACATACGTAACCGAGATGTTCCCTTTCGTAGTCACTTCGAGTTACGTCAGAAGTGACGGAGATTGGGGGTCTGTGCCATCACGCCATCTTCAAGCTGTCTTCCAGTGCCCTGCGAAAGTCTGGACCCCCGAGCCTTACCTCTCTTTTTTTTTTTTTTTTTTGAGGATCCGACTTTGACACAGGATTACCAAGGTACACTGGGAAACATATCCCGGAAGGGACATGCTACCAGCTGCACCAAGGGAGGACTTACGAATACACATATGGCCACATAGGAACACATATGGAACACTGGAGTACCAACCGCAGGTGGCTACTAATTTCAACTCCAGGGGTGGCAGATGGCTTGCCAAGGGAAGACGCATGCTCAGAGAGGCTTACAGTGGATAATACACATGAGACGGTTACCATGGGGAACCGTGCGCATGGAGGCACCTAGCCAGCATCCAGAGCAACAGCAGTGGTGCCCGCATCGTCGGTGCTGGAGGACTCAAGACTTCAATGGAAGAACTGAGGAAATATCGCACTTATCCAGTCCGGGGAGTGGAGTGACGAGCAAGCGAAGACACCTGAGCGGATCCAGAACTGGCCGAAACGAGTACGTGAGAGGATACCGGCTCAATTCGCAGATTATAGAATCTGGCGAAGGTGTTGGGTGTCGCCCAGCCTGCAGCTCTGCAGATGTCTGTTAGCGAGGCGCCGTGCGCTAAGCCCAAGAGGAGGCTACACTCCGAGTAGAATGGGCCGTCACACCAAGGGGGCACGGAAGGCCTTGCTGCTGGTAAGACAAAGCAATGGCATCCACTATCCAGTGGGACAGCCGTTGCTTTGAGAGAGCCCTTCCCTTCTGGCTCCCCCCATGACAGACAAAGAGCTGGTCTGAGGTCCTGAAACACTGCGTTCTGTCGACATAGGTGCGGAGAGCACGTACCGGACAGAGCAGTGCCAAGGCTGGGTCTGCCTCCTCCAGGGGCAGCGCTTGCAGGTTCACCACCAGGTCCCGGAGGGGAGTGGTAGGAACCTTGGGCATATATCCAGGCCGGGGTCTCAGGAATACGTGAGAGTAAGCCGGCCCGAACTCCAGGCACACTTCGTCAACAGAGAGTGCGTGCAGGTCCCTTACTCTCCTGATGGAGACCAATGCAATCAGGAGTGCTGTCACATAGGACAGGGCAAAAAACTCTACCGACTGCAAAGGCTCCAGGGGAGGCCTCTGCAGAGCACCCAGGTCTACTGAGAGGTCCCCAGAGGGCAGGAGGGGAGGGAGGCGGATTTAGCCCCCTCGCTCCCCTCAGGAACCTGATGACCAGGTCATGCTTCCCATAGACTTACATTTCACTGCATCATGAGACGCGGCAATGGCCGCGACATAAATCCAAAGGGTGGAGGGCGACAGCCTACGCTCCAACCCCTCTTGCAGGAAGGAAGCACGACTCCGATCGAACATCTCCAGGGGTCTTCTCAGCGAGAAGAACACCAATTGACGAAGAGGTTCCACTTCAACGCATAAAGGTGTCTCGTGGACGACGCTCTTGCGGAAGTGATGGTTGCCGTCACCGCAGGTGGCAGTCGAACTCAAACCTGCCTCGTCCCGTCCTGGAGCCACACGTGCAGCCTCCAAGATCGGGACGAGGGTGCCACAGAGTGCCCCGTCTCTGAGAGAGTAGGTCCGGTCTCAGAGGAATAGGCCAAGGAGGTGCTGTCGCGAGGAGCATGAGTTCGGAGAACCACGTCTTGGTGGGCCAGTAGGGGGCTACCAGCAAGACCTGCTCCTCGTCCTCCTTGATCTTGCACAACACCCGTGCAAGGAGGCTCACTGGGGGAACGCACACTTGCGTGGGCCCCGTGGCCAGCTGTGCGCCAGCGCATCCGAGCCGAGAGAGCCGCGGGTCAGAGAATAAACTGGGCGCAGTGGGGCGAGTCCCGAGAGGCGAACAGGTCTATCTGTGCCTCCCCGAACTGGTCCCAAATCAGCTGGACCGACTGGGGATGGAGTCGCCATTCGCCGGAGATGAGACGGGCCCGGGACAGCTCGACGGCTGCCCGGTTCCGGTCTCCAGGAATGTAACTGCACGAAGGGACCTCAGGTGCTTCTGACTCCATATCAAGAGGTGGCGGGCGAGCTGCGACAACCGGCACGAGCGTAGACCCCCCCTGGTGGTTGATGTACGCTACTGCCGTAGTGTTGTCTGAGCAGACAAGCACATGCTGGCCCTTGAGCAACGCTCGGAAGCGGTGCCGGGCGAGCCGTACTGCCAACAGCTCGAGGCAATTGATGTGCATGAGGCGCTGGGCTCCTGTCCAGGAACCGGCGGCTGCATGCCCATTGCACATGGCACCCCAACCCGTGGTAGACGCATCCGTGGAGACAACGAGATGCCTGGAAACTCGCTGAATAGGGACCCCTGTCCGTAAAAAGCTGAGGTTCGACCACGGGAAGAAGGTTCGGCGGCACGTCGGAGTCACTGGAACTCGGAGCGAGCCGCGATGCCATGCCCACCTCGGGACTCGATCGCGAAGCCACAGCTGAAGCGGTCTCATATGAAGCAAACCGAGCGGCGTACCGCGAATGCCATATGCCCCAGGAGCCTCTGAAAAGTTTCAGTGGAACCGCACTCTTGCCCTCGAACTGTCGAAGACAAGCCAGCAGTGAGTGCGCGCGCTCGTCGTGAGCTGCGCGGACATGGCGACCGAGTCTATCTCCATGCCGAGAAAAGAGATCCTCTGCACGGGGCAAAGTTTGCTCTTTTCCCGGTTGACCCGAAGGCCCAGACGGGCTAGGTGCCGTAGCACCAGGTCTCTGTGTTCGCAAACCTGAGCTCGAGAGTGTGCTAGTATCAGCCAGTCGTCGAGATAGTTCAGGATGCGAACCCCGTGTTCGCGAAGGGGAACAAGGGCTGCCTCGACGATCTTCGTGAAGACGCGAGGGGACAGAGCTAACCCGAATGGGAGAACGGCGTACTGGTATGCCTGGCCCTCGAAGGCAAACCGAAGAAACGGTCTGTGTCGAGGGAGAATGGAGACATGGAAGTACGCGTCCTTCAGGTCGATCGCTGCAAACCAATCCTGATACCGAACACATTCGAAAATGCGTTTGGCCGTGAGCATTTTGAACGGTAGTCGATGGAGAGAACGGTTCAAAATGCGCAGGTCCAGGATCGGTCGTAACCCACCGGTCTTTTTTGGGGACAATGAAGTAGGGGCTGTAAGCCCGGACCTCACCTCGGCTGGAGGGACCGTCTCGATTGCACCCTTCGCCAGCAGGGTCGCAATCTCCGCTCTCAAGACTGGGGCATTGCCACCAACCATCGTGGAGCGAACTCCCCTGAAGCGGGGAAGAGACCGTGCGAACTGAATCGCGTAGCCGAATCTGATCGTTCTGATGACCCAGTGGGATACCCGGGAAGCGCTAGCTAGGCTTCCAGGAAGTGAGCCAACGGGGTCATGCGAACCACAGACGTCCCTCCGGATGCACCGTCGAAACCCGCTCCCCGACAGAAGAGACCAGGGAAGGCAGAGCGTTCCACGGGGGTCTGTTCTGCCGGGGGTCTGGCGACAGAGGGGGAAGGGATTGGCGTAGCCCGGGGGACGACACACGCACCCTTCCGCGCCCTCCGAGACAGAGAGGAATGAACGGGGCGACGCACTGGACGTCGTGCGCGCTCATTCCAGTCTGTGTGCTCAATGACAGTGTCAGCTTTTCCTCAACCAGCTCAGGAGCTAGCTAGAACAAAAGATTCTCCACCGGGGAAGGAGGGGCCCTGCCACCGCCTCCTGAGAAAAACCATGACACTATCACTGAGCGGCCCGCCTCAGGAACATCGCTTCGCCTGGCGTTTAGCGGGGCACACGGCCTGAGGGGGGGAGGGGGGGGCGCTTACCTGTGGCCTCCTCCGCGACGCGAACCGGCTGAAGGCTGCTGCTGGGGCCGCGTGGGAGGGAAGGGAGCCGCAGGGGGGCGTCCTCGGCAGCGAGCTGGCGGAGGCGTCCGAGCCGACGGCTGGTTGGAGGCAGCAGCTGGCCGTCGGGGCAGAGAAACCGCCTTCGTCTGCTCCTAGGCGGTCGAGAAGTGCTGGGCAAAGTCCTGGACCGCACCGCCGAACATATGATGCTCCTGGACCACAGCGGTGGGCATCACCTGACCAAGGGAGCGAGCGACCGCCTCCGTGACCCGTTTAAGGACAAGGTAGGCGGCAGGCTCGCAGCTCGCTTGGTCCGTCACCTCCTCGTGCACATTCCTGAGCAGCTAGCTTTGTAGGTGCTCATCATATGCAGGGAGGAGGCTGCCTGTCCCGCCGCCATAGACGACGAGAACCCATAGGCTTTGGAGGGGCATCTGAGAGCAACCGCCGGTTGACCGGGGGAGCCCCAGCGTACCCACAGACAGCCGCATTGCCGAGGGGAGGAAGGGCGGGGAACTAAAGCACGCCTTTTTTTTTTTTTTTTTTAATTATTTATTTTTTTAGTGCGTGTCAGTTCCGCATGCAACTCGGGGAAAAAAGGAAATTGGGGTTGGCCGTGGCCGTAAGGCGGCAGCGTTACCCAAAAAACAATTATTCAGCCGCGAGAGATCGGGATGGGGCGGAGTTCCACCCCCCCCCCCGATGCTCACGGACGCCCGAGATAGCACGGCCATCATCGCGGGATCAGACACGGCGGCGCTGACACTCCCGAGGGAGGCAACGCGGCCGCATCCTCACTTCCCGAGGAGTCAAGCCCGCCTAGTGATGCTGTGATCGACATCGCATCATCATCTGGAGTGCTGCCCGAAGCAGCCGATGCCACCGAAGAAGCAACCGACTGAATCGAACTAACGCTCGCTGGCTCTCGCACTGAGGCGGGAGGTGTGGCCCGAGGAATCGTCGGGGCTTTGTCCCACACCATCACTGTAAAATCACCAGGTCCCCGGGTCGACGGGCCCCCTATGGAGGAAACCGATCGAGCGGGGGGGACCGGGACTCTCACTCAAATGAGATCATTGAGTCTCGACCTCAGTGTAGAGATGGTTATGTTCCCACAGAAGGAACATGAGTCATCCACGAACGCTGCTGCTGCATGCTGAAATGCCCAGGCATACAAAGCAGCGCTCGTGACCATCAGATGACGACAGAAATCAACCACACCCAGAAGAACACGGGCGAACCGTCTTTAAAAAGACGTGCGCGTGCAGCTCTTTCAATGAGAGGAGGAAATTCACTCTTTCAGCGCTGAAGCGACCAGGGAGAAGCGCAAAGTCTGGCAGACCACTGCTCAGATCGCAGGCGATGCAGAATCTCGCTGGGTATCGCCGTCACACCAACACTGAAGAGGACGCTCGTCTCGAAGAGTCTTGAACAGTGCTTTCAGGAGTGAAGAGGTTCTCTTGGCTCCGAAGCGAAAACATACTGCGGTTGCGTTCACTTCCTCCTTTTATACTCACGGAGTAGAGCGGAGTACGCTATGCAAATTTCCGCAGCCCCAAGGCATTGCATGCCATTGGCTCGTGTTTAAATACTCGAAGAGGATTGGCTTTCTATGCGAAACCCCCAATCTCCGTCACTTCTGACGTAACTCGAAGTGACTACGAAAGGGAACTGCAAAAAACTTGGCACAGGTGTGTATTTTTATTGGAATTTTACTATTTCACCGTCATTTTCTTAAAAAAATATTTTTTTGCATTAGGTTCAAAAAATACTCCCTCTCAGCACCTTTTGGACAAAAATGTCCTCATTGAAACCCATTAAAACTGCCATTTTTAATCCCTGGTTCAGTTAACTATAAAATTATGCTATCTTTGTTAAGAGGCTTTCATTCTGATGGCAAGGCTTCACAATTTTATTTTTTACTATTTTTTATCAGATGGTGTCATTTTTTTTAAAAGTTTGGCCAATAAAACAAATATCGCTTTATTCCTTTTTTTCTGGTTTGGCATACTACAGAGCCAACTGGATAAATTATGCAACAATATTTGTGTGGGTGTGTTGGTATGGATGTCAGAGTGTGGTTAGTATGTGTGTTATAAAAAAATATGTGTGTGTGTGCGCATGTGTGTGTTTGTAATACTGAGAGAGAAAAACTGCAAATTCAAATCCAATCACTGTGAGCTCCAGTGGGGTTTTACAGAAGCCCTGAACCGCAACCTAAAAAAAAAAAAAAAAGAAAAATCAGTAAAAAAAAAAAAAAAAAAATCTGTAAAAAAAAAAAAAAAATCTTGCATTTCGAGATTAAAGTCGAAATGTTTCGAGATTAAAGTCGAAATGTTTCGAGATTAAAGTCGAAATGTTTCGAGATTAAAGTCGGAATGTTTCGAGATTAAAGTCGAAATGTTTCGAGATTAAAGTCGGAATGTTTCGAGATTAAAGTCGAAATGTTTCGAGATTAAAGTCGAAACATTGTGCATTCATAACAGTGCGCGTCCACTGGCTCAGAGCGCGCGCGCGTGTGTGTGTGTGTGTGTGTGTGTGAAGTCGAACTGCCAGGGATAAACCCAAAATAGTAGCTTTTTACTTTTATCTGGGCTTTCAACAAAATTCTACACACGTCACACGTGCTAGTGGTAGTGTTTCTGAGGTGTTTTCGTGCTCGTCTAGTCAACACTATCTGGGTCGAGAACACAACAGTAACTGTTCGGTCTCCCTCTTCAACGTAAATACGCTCTGGATACATTTTAAGTGCATCATTCTGTATCCAATCATTTGGCCGGATCCTGTGATTTCCTAAGATTTAATAACCACTTATGGTTGAGGAGAGATTCTCTGATATGATTGTAAAGCACTTTGAGTGTAGGCATATATGAAAGCGCTATATAAATGCCCTATTCATTCATTCATTCATTCATTCATTCATAAAGCTAGATTTCTCCATCCAGTCTGAAAAGTGTTTTCCGTGTTGGTTTTCCTATAGGCTAAAGTCTATTCCGGCACATTATATTTTATAACGATAAAGTAAGATAAGTAATTCAGATAGAAGTAAAAAGCTACTATTTTGTGTTTATCCATGGCAGTTCGACTTCACACGCACACGCGCACGCTCTGAGCCAGTGGACGCGCACTATGAATGCACAATGTTTCGACTTTAATCTCGAAACATTACGACTTTAATCTCGAAACATTTCGACTTTAATCTCGAAACATTCCGACTTTAATCTCGAAACATTTCGACTTTAATCTCGAAATGCTAGATTTTTTTTTTTTTTACAGATTTTTTTTTTTTTACAGATTTTTTTTTTTTTAGGTTGCAGTTCAGGGCTTCCGTAGGGTTTTGCTGGTATCCTATGGAATTAATTTTGAGCCAATAAAAATGAACGTAACTTTTCAAGAAACTAATGAAAATATAAATTGAAACTGAATAAAATATCTTTGAAACTGAAAAAGAATGAACCGCACGCAATTTTTTTGACTTTGTTTTTAATACACTACATGTTTTGCTAACTATTCCTCATATTTCGTTTACTGATCTACATTAACAAATGCGCTTCCAGAGTTTTCATTTACGCTTCTGAAGTTTTCGTTTACGCTTCTGATGTTTTCGTTTACACTTCCTGAGTTTGCGTTCGCTGTTCTGACACAAATCTCTCTTGGGGGTTGGGCTAGTAGCAGTGTATTCTCATTGGCTACTGAGTTTTTGATTGACAGCTTCTTGACCTGGAAGTGAAGACGTCTGAGTTGTGTTTACACGTGTGGATGTGAGCGTCTAAGCGCAGCTTTCTATTTAATTTTAGTGATATTAAGTTATGTTTGTTTTTTAATTTTATCTGTATTTACCTTCTGCTGCGATTACTTTGTCAACAGAAGCTTTTAGGTTCACAAGAGATCAGTCTATTCAGCTGTAATTGTACATCAAAGTAGGCCCACTGTATATGACTACTTAAAATATTGTGTCCAATGTTTTAGGAGAATATTTGTTTATTCTTGATGATTCGTTTGCATGTTAGGCTCTGAATAGGTTGTGCTATTACAATATAAAGAGACTAGCCTACTAGTATACGTGTGTGATATATTCAGCAGTCAAGAAAGTTTCACTTCAACCAGGTAATCAAGGTTGGCAACCATGTCCATCAAATTTCTCATTGTTACCATATGCATTTACACCATCAAATGATCATGTATGATCACTTAAGTAAGAGGAATTTAAACTATATGAAAATTACAATTGTGGGTTGTTGTCAGATAATACAGACCTCACAGGGCATTTCATTACATATTTCACACAAAGAATATTTTTGTTGCCATTTTTTAATCATGCTGATAATTTTATTTATTTCATTTCATTAATATTATTTTCTAACATTTAAAATGGTAAATATATTTGAACAATCATCAACAGGTTCAATTATGACTTATAAAATCAGTTAAATTAATTTAAATAAAAAATGTATTCATTCTTTATTGTCACTATACAGCATATACACAAGTATCAAAGTGAAAGTCTTGGATGCAGTTATGACAGGAAAGACCAGAATCTACAAAACATTAACTGCATACTATACATGTAATGCATAGTATTCTCATAATATAGATAAAAAAATGTATAATCACAAAGATTTTTAGTGAAATAATACATCTCTGTGAGTCCACATAACACAAGTGGATTGTACCCATGTATGGCAGTTGGTCGGAAGTTATTTTTAATAGTTAAAACAGTTTACATTATTAGTATTTTTTTATCCCATTGTTTCACTTCAGAAGGTATTGATGGTAAAAAGTGTTATCAGATTTGAGGGTAACAGGAGGGTTAATTATTACATATGGCACCTTTAATAACCATTTATCGTCTTAGTTTCAGTTGGAAAAACTTAGTACCTTCCCTTTGAGAAGGGGTGTGGGTGTTCTATGTCATAAGTTATGTGGAGTGGAGATATTCTCCATAATTATTTTGAATTAACATAGTCTTTGCCATTGTTAATGCAGATGATGCATAGGCTACTCCTTTAAACCAATGGTAGACTCCACCTCTTTTTACATGTTCCAGTCAGTACCTTCCAAGCAGTTCGGTAGTCCTGACATTGCACCTTCTGGCCATACTCTTATCCATTTTTGCTCATTTCAGTGGCGGAATGCCTGTATTAGTGCAAGAAAGATGTGGACGGAGAAGCCTAGGGGAGCATGCTGCCCTGTATTCGCCATATGCAAATCGGGGATGTTATTATTCCGCCATGTTTCAATTAAAATAAAGAAACAGCATGTCTTCATCTCCCTCCGAGCTGACTTCTGCAGCATTTGGTGACCCAGTTTATTTACAAAGAATGGTTGCTCAAGAGAATCAATATTAGAGCTGGTCTGTTGGGAATAGTGATTAGCCTAGCTTGGATTCTGGCCCTCTTTCCTTGTTTCCGCTTAATCTAGCGCTACTTGTGGCACCCCCTTGTTGAGGGGTCGGGTTGTATTAAGTGCTGTTGTCACTTTGGGTCATCATATATATAAACATCATATAATATTGAAACATTTGTGACATTTAGTTTTGTTTTTCACGAATCAAGTGAACTGCTAAATCCATGACCTTGGCCTCTATTCATTGTCGCATTTGATGGAGATGGATATCAAATATACGAATAAACTTTTTGAAGTTGATAGAGTCAGCAAAATAAATTTTGAACAAAATCTTCAACTTCAACATAAAAGTTTTCTGATTTTTCCAAAATAAAATCCCTTAGCAACCATATCTTAAAATCCCTTGTAATAACACAAAATTTGTCACACACCAAGTCAAAACTCATCTATAGTGAAAATATATGTTCAATTTAAATGAAAATATTTATTCAAATAATATTTAACTAGTTACCTAACTGATTTTTTTCTGTTACAAGCAACCCTTGTAGCAATCCATGTATAAAAATTGTGCAACGAAATATCACTAACAGCAATAAATAACAAATTGACCATCATTTCATGTTCACAAGTTTATATATATATATATATATATATATATATATATATATATAATACTACATTTTGTGAAATCATTTTCATGATTTTCCTGCATGGATGTGTTGCCGTATTTCAGTTTTTTTCAGTCGCTTACAAGCATTTGTCCCATTTTCAAAGTTGTCAGTTGTTACATTTTCAAAACTCTAAACACAATTAGCACAGCATCGATCTTTTGTGGCCACACCATTCACACATTTCATGTCGTTTTGACACAATATGCAGTCAGTGAACAATTTCCACAATGCTTACATTTTCTTAACAGACAAGCTATACCTCCCAACAAAATTATGGATTGTTTTTGTAGTATTTATAAATGTTCACACACACCATTCCAAAACAGCAAAAACAATATTCCAAACCTTAGATACAGTATAAAAACCTCTGCTTCTGCAATGATATCAGTTCACAAACAATATATCTCAGCTGATAATAAACAAAACAATTGAATAATTGACCCACGGCTTATTGACCCAAGGCAAAGTTCATTTTAAAACAGTCATGACAGTTTCATGTCACAGTTCATGCCCAACCATTGTTCAAAATTTGCTACATTAATGTCCACACTGATCTTGTTATGGTGGTGGCTCATTGTGATAGCCACTTGTTATGGTGGTGGCACATTTTCATGGATTATTAAAACAAAGGAAAGGAACTCCTCTAAAACATACAAATAAAGATTGCTGTTGCATTTTTAGATGTGTAATTGCTAATCGGAGCATTGGGGTCACTAGACGAGGGCTTAATGAACAAATGTTTTGTGAAAACCTCAAATTCTACCAAAACGTACACATTTCACTTGTATGGCCTGTAGTTCGTAATTAGCCTGTGCGCATTCCGACTCATCTTACAGAATTGCCTTAGTTGGATATGCAGAAATTTTTCACATGCTAGCATTAAGCTAGCAGCCACGATATCACAAACAATGCTTGTTGCCTATAGCACACAATGCCTTTGATGCAGTTGCTTGTGAGTCAGAAAAAGAAACACTTTAAGTTCTTAAAAAAAAAGTGTTAGGAAATGAGCTAAATGAAAGTTTGTGCAGTGTGTTTGGATAATTGAATCAGAGCCCAGATGAGGAGGAGGAGTCACCGGCGAGCAGAACGGCCCGACGCGACTCACTGCTCTGGGTAATGGTGTTTTCTTTTGCAGGGAAATGAAATATAAGGCCATTAAAGAAACACACACAGAAGGATGTGTCAACAGATCTGCAGCGGATGTCAGTGCAGAGTGAACGTGGAGCAGTTTTTACTGATCGAGCAACGGAAATCAGACAAGCATCTGTCAAACGCTTGCAGAGGAACACACACACACACACACACATAAACTGCCACAGGCTGTAGATGGGTAGAATCATTTTAGAGCGATATTGCAAAGCAGGACTGCCTTTCAATAGACCATTCATGACCCATTTACGACCTGCATTAGCAAAACCATACAGACAGGCATAGAGAGAGATGTTTTATTGAAAGTGTGTGTTTTGTGTTCACTGCAGCAGTACTGGCCACAAGTTCTGTTCGGTTTGGACCAGAGAATTACAACCTCTACAAATCTTTTTATCTTTCTGACACACACACACACACACACACACACACACACACACTGCAGAAGGTCAATCTAATTAATTTACTGATTTCTGGCCAGCCTGTGTGTCTCTCTCTCTCTCTCTCTCTCTCTCTCTCTCTCTCTCTCTCTTTAGCACACACACAGAACACAACCCAAGTACTGAAAGCTTCTATTTATTGACGGCATGGCACACCAGTCATTTAAAAGCACTTAAACTACAGTGTGTGTGTGTTGAGAGGACAGCCCTTGCCATAGGCATCTTGCTCTCATGTCATGACACACTTTTCTCTGTGTTAATTTTGTCTTTATTACTGTTGTCGTTAGATCAAGCATCATATTAAAGGGGGGGTTGACTGCTTTTTTTTCTTTGCATGATTGTGTTTATGGGGTGCAATATAACATGTATTTGTGTTTTTTCTTGTTTAAAAAGTCTTATTTTTCATAAACTTCACCTTTATTGTAAGCCGCACTCTCCTCTGTCCTCGAACGAGTGGTTGACTTCCTGAGTCTATGAAACCACTCCCTCAGAAACAGGCAGTGGGCTCAGATTGGTTAGTTTGGGCCGGTGTGTTGTGATTGGCTAAACTGTCGCTCACATTGTCCGGAAGGTTGTCACGTTGCCCATTACCTTTACGGGCGAAACGTGCATGTCATGAGCTCTGGTCCAGATGTAAATAAGGTAAATAATGGTGTCGAACTGCAGTATTAGTTTGAGGCAGAATCAGACCAAGAAAGCCGTGATGAAGAGAGTCAAGCAGAAACTCACCACACACGGCTCTTACTAAACGTTTCTGAATGATAATTTGCTAAATTTTTTAACTATATACACGTTTGTTTTACACAATAGCAACTGACTGGCTACTAAACAGCGTTGGCATTAGTTAACGTTCTTGATCAAATCGAAAATAACGTCATAAAACATATATACATGAAAAATTTTTTACAACATTAGTACTTATACAAAATTCAGGTCCATAATGTTTGTACACATTTGTTGTAGACACAAAATAGCATAACTAGTAGCCTAGTGGCTATAAAGCCAGCCCTTTAAAAACAATAAAACACAAGGCTACATCTGAAATTATACATGCAAATACATACAGTCTTAGCCTACTTACAAGTTGTGGCCCAACTGCTGCCTCTGGTTTTAAAGTTGGAACTGCTTCATGTTTTAGTAACAGTTTCTTGTTGAATCCGGCATTGAATTCATGGAGATTTTGGAAGCTGTCTTCCGTAAAATGCGCAGCACAAAGAGCTAGATTACGATCGTCATTTTCAGGAACATAATCAAACATAAATTGTATCCATTGTTGATGAAGTACAGCGCCCGTGGGAAGCCCGAACACAGAAGACCTGACAGCTGTGTGAACACAACACACTCGACGAGCCGCAGAAATATGCGCATGCCCTTTTGTGCATATTCCGGAGGGAGGGTTGATGAAAATGTATGGGTTAGTGACGTCTAAAACCCAGCTGTAGTCCCAATCGAGTCGTTTTTGTAAGCAATATACTTCCTGATTTTTAAAAGACGATTTCTCTGCTTACACTAAACTTTCAGCGCTGCAACTTTGCAGATACTGTTTCATTTTCACTATTTAAAATGAAAAAAAGTGAAATCGCAATCAACGATTTAATGTTGCTCATATTTAGTGATGTGCTGGAATCTCTAATACTTTACTCAGCTGAGTTAAGGTGGATCTGTGCCTGTACAAAATTTAATTATTTGCGATCTGGACCACCTCAGACCAAAGTATCAAAGTAAAGTTATTAATGTAATCCCAATTTCTGTGTAAATGCATTTATGCCACCTCTTCAAGCACACTGGCCTGTCAGACAATGTGTGAATACTGAACGTCTCGTTTACGGATGTAACCCTCGTTCCCTGAGTAGGGAACGGAGACGTTACGTCAGAAGTGACGGAGATTGGGGGTTTCGCATAGAAAGCCAATCCTCTTCGAGTATTTAAGCATGAGCCAATGGCATGAAATGCCTTGGGGCTGCGGAAATTTGCATAGCGTACTCCGCCCTACTCCGTGAGTATAAAAGGAGGAAGTAAACGCAACCGCAGTATGTCTTCGCTGAGGAGCCAAGACTGAACTCAGGCGTCTACCCAGCGGTACAGCAGAAGTGGCAGGGAGACGCAACATCTCCGTTCCCTACTCAGGGAACGAGGGTTACATCCGTACCCGAGACGTTCCCTTTCGTAGTCACTTCGAGTTACGTCAGAAGTGACGGAGATTGGGGGTCAATGCCATCACGCCATCTTACAGCTGTCTTCCAGTGCCCTGCGAAAGTCTAGACCCCTGAACCTAGGTACACTGGGAAACATATCCCGGGAGGGACATGCTACCAGATGCCTACCGTAGGGAGGACTTACGAATAGACATATGGCCGCATAGGGACGCATATGGAGATCACTGGAGCACCAACCGCAGGTGGTTACTAGAAATTAACTCCAGGGGTGGCAGATGGCTTGCCAAGGGAAGACACATGCTCAGAGAGGCTTACAGTGGAAAATACACGAGACAGTTACCATAGGGAACCGTGCACATGGAGGCACCTAGTCGGCAACCAGAGCAACAGCAGTGGTGCCCGCATCATGTGTGCTGGAGGACTCAAGGCTTCAACGGAAGACTACTGAGGAATATCGCACTTATCCAGTCCGAGGAGTGGAATGGCGAGCAAGCGAAGACCATCCATTACTGGCGGAAGCGAGTACGTGAGAAGACACCGGTTCGATTCGCAGATTATAGAATCTCGCGAAGGTGTTTGGTGTCGCCCAGCCTGCAGCTCTGCAAATGTCTGTTAGCGAGGCGCCATGCGCTAGAGCCCAAGAGGAGGCCACACTCCGAGTGGAATGGGCCGTCACACCAAGGGGGCACGCCGACCTTGCTGCTGGTAAGACAAAGCAATGGCCTCCACTATCCAGTGAGACAGCCATTGCTTTGAGAGAGCCCTTCCCTTCTGGCTCCCCCCATAACAGACAAAGAGCTAGTCTAAGGTCCTGAAACACCGCGTTCTGTCGACGTAGGCGCGGAGCGCACGTACCGGACAGAGCAGTGTCAAGGCTGGGTCTGCCTCCTCCAGGGGCAGCGCTTGCAGGTTCACCACCTGGTCCTAAGGGAGTGGTGGGAACCTTGGGCACGTATCCAGGCCGGGGTCTCAAGATCACGTGAGAGTAAGCCGGCCCGAACCCCAGGCACGCTTCGTCACCGAACAATGCGTGCAGGTCCCTTACCCTCTTGATGGAGGCCAATGCAACCAGGAGTGCTGTCTACATAGGAAATACTTAAAAACTCTACTGATTGCAAAGGCTCCAGGGGAGGCCTCTGCAGAGCACTTAGATCTACTGAGAGGTCCCAAAGGGCACGAGGGGAGAGTGAGGCGGATTTAGCCTCCTTGCTCCCCTCAGGAACCTGATGACCAGGTCATGCTTTCCCATAGACTTACCTTTCGCTGCATTATGAGACATAAACCTTAAGGGTGGAGGGCGACAGCCTACGCTCCAACCCCTCTTGCAGGAAGGAAAGCACGACACCGATCAAACATCTCCGGGGGTCTTCTCATGGGAAGAGCACCAGTTGACGAAGAGGTTCCACTTTGATGCGTAGAGGTGTCCCGTGGACGACGCTCTAGCGGAAGTGATGGCTGCCGCCACCGCAGGTGGCAGCGAACTCAAACCTGCCTCATCCCGTCCAGGAGCCACAGGTGTAGGCTCCAGAGCTTGGGACGAGGGTGTTACAGGATGCCCCGTCTCTGAGAGTGTCCTCAGAGGAAAGGCCAAGGAGGTGCTGTCGCGAGGAGCATCAGTTCGGAGAACCACGTCTTGGTGGGCCAGTAAGGGGCTACCAACAAGACCTGCTCCTCGTCCACCTTGACCTTGCACAACATCCGTGCAAGAAGGCTCACTGGGGGAAACGCATACTTGCGTGGGCCCCGCGGCCAGCTGTGCGCCAGTGCATCTGTGCCGAGCGTGCCCTCGGACAGGGAATAAAACCGGGCGCAGTGGGATGAGTCCCGAGAGGCGACAGGTCTATCTGTGCCTCCCCGAACTGGTCCCAAATCAGCTGGACCATCTGGGGATGGAGTCGCCATTCGTCGGAGATAGGGCGGACCCGTGACAGCTCGTAGGCCGCCAGGTTCCGGTCTTCTGGAATATACACTGCACGAGGGGACCTCAGGTGCTTCTGACTCCATAGCAGGAGGTGGCGGGCGAGCTGCGACAACCGACGTGAGCGTAGACCACCCTGGTGGTAGATGTACGGTACTGTAGCGGTATTGTCTGAACGGACAAGTACGTGTTGACCCCTGATCAGTGCTCGAAAGCGGTGCAGGGCCAGGCGTACTGCCAGCAGCTCGAGGCAATTGATGTGCATGAGGCGCTGGGGTCCTGTCCAGGAACCCGCGGCTGCATGCCTAATGCACATGGCACCCCAACACGTGGTAGATGCATCCGTAGAGACAACGAGATGTCTGGAAACTCGCTGAAGAGGGACACCGGCCCGTAAAAGCTGAGGTTCGACCACGGGAAGAAGGTTTGGCGGCATGCTGGAGTCACTGGAACTCGGAGCGAGCCGCGATGCCATGTCCACCTCGGGACTTGATCGCGAAGCCACAGCTGAAGCGGTCTCATATGAAGCAAACCGAGCGGCGTTGCCGCGGCCGCGGATGCCATATGCCCCAGGAGCCTCTGAAAAAGTTTCAGTAGGACCGCACTCTTGCCTTCGAACTGTCGAAGACAAGTCAGCAGTGAGTGCGCGCGCGTTCGTGAGCTGCGCGGACATGGCGACCGAGTCTATCTCCATGCCGAGAAAAGAGATCCTCTGCACGGGGCAAAGTTTGCTCTTCTCCCGGTTGACCCGAAGGCCCAGACGGGCTAGGTGCCGGAGCACCAGGTCTCTGTGTTCGCAAACCTGTTCTCGAGAGTGTGCCAGTATCAGCCAATCGTCGAGATAGTTCAGGATGCGAACCCCGTGTTCGCGAAGGGGAACAAGGGCTGCCTCGACGATCTTCGTAAAGATGCGAGGTGACAGAGCTAACCCGAATGGGAAAACCGTGTACTGATATGCCTTCGAAAGCAAACCGAAGAAACGGTCTGTGTCGAGGCAAAATGGAGACATGAAAGTACGCGTCCTTCAGGTCGATCGCTGCAAACCAATCCTGAGGACGGACGCATTCGAAAATGCGTTTGGCTGTGAGCATTTTGAACGGTAGTCGATGGAGAGTATGGTTAAAAATGCGCAGATCCAGGATCGGTCGTAACCCACCGGTCTTCTTGGGGACAATGAAGTAGGGGCTGTAAAACCCGGACCTCATCTCGGCTGGAGGGACCGTCTTGATTGCACCCTTCGCCAGCAGGGTCGCAATCTCCGCTCTTATGACCGGGGCGTTGCCACCGACCATCGTGGAGCGAACTCCCCTGAAACGGGGAGGAGAACGTGCAAACTGAATCGCGTAGCCGAATCTGATCGTTCTGATGACCCAGCGGGACAGGCCGGGGAGCTCTAGCCAAGCTCCCAGGAACTGCACCAGCGGGGTCATACGAACCACAGACGTCCCCCCGGAGGGGCAGCGAGGCGGGGAGACTGGCATGCGCACAGGAGTTACCCCGCACGGATGCACAGTCAAACCCCGTTCCCCGACAGAAGAGACCAGGGAAGGACACACGTTCCACGGGGGTCTGTTCTGCCGGGGGTCTGGCGATAGAGGGGGAGGGGAGTGGCGTGGTCCAGGGACGACACACCTCCCATCCGCACCCTCAGAGACAGAGGAGAATGAGAGTGGCGAAGCACGGGGCCGTTGCGCACTTTCACCTTGCTCTGTGTGCTCAGAGATGGAATGCAGCTCTTTGAGAAAAGATTCTCCCCCAGCCCTCCACCGGGTGAAGGAGTGGGCCTGACCACTGCCTGAAGAACTGCAAACCATACCCGAGTGCTGCTGGGGCTGGACGGGAGGGGGCGGAAGTCGCAGGAGGGCGCATTCGGCGGCAAGCGGACTGATGCATCTGAGCCGGCGGCTAGTAGCAGCAGAAACCGCAGAGTCAGGTAAGCCACAGTCCACTTCTGGGCGGCCGAGAACTGTTGGGCAGCGTTCTCGATCGCGCCGCCGAAGAGGCCAGCCTGGGATATGGGAAAAGTTGAGCAACTGGTTCACTCAACCTCACGCACATCAACCAGGTTAAGCCAAAAGTGTCTGACCACACGCGTGGACATCACCTAACTCAGGGAGCATGCGGTCACCTTCCTCGCTCGTAGAGCGAGGTCGGCGACGGCATGCAGCTCAAGGATGAGCTCTGAATCAGCCCTACCCTCGTGCATGTCACTGAACACCCATGAGAATGACAATAACATACAGTGAGGTGGCAGCCTGCCCCGCAGCTCTATAGGTCCCCGCCACCGGAGTACACAAGAACCTACAGGCATTGGAGGGGTGCCTAGGGCTGCCACACCAGGTGGAGGCACTGTGGGGACACCTAAGTGTTGCCACAGAACACTCCACAGGAACCCCAGTGCACCCTAGACTGCGGCCTCAGGAGGGCAGAGAAGGCGGAAGAGGCTGTTGAGTGATCGTGAAAGTCAAAGGAGACTTCCACAATCTCACGACCTCTTCATGCACATCCGGGTAAAAAGGTTTTGGGTTCGCCACCCCCAAAAATCAGTCATCAGCCTTAAAAGCTCGGGATATGGCAGAATTTTCCACACAAACCCGATACTCGTGGCAGCCCGGGAAGCATAGCTGTGAGCCCTGAATCAAGCTCGCTATGCTAGCACATCCGAGGACAGCAGCACAGACGAGCCATCTCCAAAGACTCCAGCTCACCTTGTGATGCGGCGATAAACATGATTTCATCAGCTGGGGGACCGAATGAGAATGCAGGCTCGCGAATGGCCCCGCCCACTCACTCTGGACCACGTGGGTTGCAACGTGAAAGACAGGGTGTGGACCGAGGAATTTCGTCGGTTTAGTTCCAGGCCTAACGTCTTTTTGGTCACCCTGGCCACCAGCCAAAGCATTATCTCACGTGGAGAAAATGGTTCGGGTTGTGGATGAGGGGACTCTCACTCTACTGAGCTCATTGAGTCTCAACCGTTATATTTTGCGATGATCACGTTCCCACTGAGAGAACGTGAGACACCCACGAGCGCTGTCTAAGCGTGATCAAAGCCCAAACACGTCAAACAGCGCTCACGCCCATCACCTGACTCTATCAGAATACCGCGCTCAGGAATACACGGGCATATCGTCTTCAAAAAGACGCGTCTTTAAAAAGACGTGCCACGTGCACACTCTTTCAGTGAGAGGAGAAAACTCTGCGGATGTTGAAGCGACCAGGGAGAGACACACACACTGGCAGACCAGTGCTCAGATCGCAGGCAATGTGAAACTCGCTGGGTACCGCCGTCACACCAACACCAGAGAGTTCGCTCGTCTCGAAGAGGTGAGTCACCGTAGTAAACTCAGATTGTGTGGCTTGTGGAGTGAAGAAGTTCTCTTGGCTCCGAAGCGAAAACATACGGTGGTTGCGTTCACTTCCTCCTTTTATACTCACGGAGTAGGGCGGAGAACGCTATGCAAATTTCCACAGCCCCAAGGCATTTCATGCCATTGGCTCGTGATTAAATACTCGAAGAGGATTGGCTTTCTATGCGAAACCCCCAATCTCCGTCACTTCTGACCAGTGTTGGTCAAGTTACTTGGAAATAGTAATTAGTTACTGATTACTTCTCCAAGAAAGTAATCCAATTACTTTACTGATTACTTATTTTCAAAAGTAATCAGTTACTTTACTAGTTACTTTACTAAGTTACTTTTCAAAAACATGATGCCCGACCTGATTACGCTAAAGCATAGACCTTTCAGCCTAATTCTATTCTTTCTGCATATTCCGTCATCTAAAATGTAATCAAATTAAACATTCTCTTTTTTTAAACTTGTTTTATTTGTTTCAATATTTTAACTTTATGCACATTGCATCAAGCAAAAATTAAATTAAATGCAACAGTCTCAGACTAGAATAAAATTGTTGAACATTTAAACCTATTTTCTGCACATTCCACCATTTTAATGAAATAAAGACAGCCCTTCTTCTGTTAATATACATTTCTACATATTCCAGCATATAAAATAAATATATTTGTAAAATCCTTCATTTGAATAGATGTAAAAAATACAGCAATAAAATCATGAAAGTCGCTCCTGACTACATTACAAAGTATTAACACTTACGTCTTTTAACAGTAAAGTGCAGAGAGGAGTAAAAATTAGTTGATCAAAACAGAAAATGCTGTTGCATGCCGTATTTTGGCTTCAAGTTTTTTTTTTTTCTTCTTTCGGAGTTAAACAGTGGTTATGTCCCACCAGCATGTAGCCGCAGCGGTCATGTCAGACGGGGGTTTAGGGGTTTTTTCAGTAAGTTTCACATTCCTGAACCGGCTTGCTGCTTTAGTTAACCGTGTGAGGCTGTCTCGTGACATGCTTGCTCAGATTTGAGGTAGAATTTTGACATTCTCCAACGGGGGTCCAGTTTCTAGATCAGGATGCTCTCTGCATAGTACGAGAGCAAGTCTCTCTTGCTCTCCTCATCGTGCGCGCGATACGAAGTTTGGACTTTGGAACACAGTCTCGCATGTGCGCTCGCTCTAGATTCCGGGAGATTTTAACTAATTTGCGCTATAACTAGTCAATCACAAATGTGGCTCAACGGTTAGATTTATAGATAAACTCATCTTTCAGGCATTTGACCGACAGGATTGACACTTTAGCGCGAGAAATCAGGGGTGAGTCGTGTGAGCGTGTATGAGAGTTGGCAGCTCAGCTGCTCTCTCCCGCGCTTCTAGTCGTCTCTGATGATGTCGTGGCGCTCATACATCATTGTTATTCACGCACGACTCATGTCACGAGACAGTGTGACTAAACAAAATTACGGTTAACTAGCGCAGTAACGCAGGCTGTTTACGGGGAAGTAACGGTAATCTAATTACTGTTTTTTCACTTGTAATCCCTTACTTTACTCGTTACTAGAAAAAAGTAATTGGATTACAGTAACGCGTTACTTCTAACGCGTTACTGCCCAACAGTGCTTCTGACGTAACTCGAAGTGACTACGAAAGGGAACTATGTTCTCTTTTTCGTCTTGTTGTGCTTAAACTGTGAGTCGAATATGCACAAGGATTACATAAACACAGTTATGTCCGTATATTAGATCCATGCATTAGGTCTTGAAGTGACAACAGCCTAAAACATTTGATGCTGTCTGTGTCAAAAATTAGCCTGACTACGTCAGACTTCCTACTTCCGCTAATTTCATTTCGCTCCTGTAGTCCATCTGAGATAGCAGCATATCTTTCAGTTTTCCACCGGCCTGAAAACAGCCGGCCAATCAACGAACAGAGGGCGGGCTGAGAGCCGTGACGTAGACGCTAAGCGCCGAGTTTTACATTGTAGGTTAGAGAAATCGAAAACCGAAACGACCGCAGAAATGGGAAACAAGACACAGGATGCAATTCGCTCTGTTATGGAGAACATTCCGGGGTTTTTCAAACTGAAGCAAAAGTCGTTTACAGCCATGTTCACTCCGGTATTTCACTCGCATCATCCAGTGTTTACAGCCAGGACTGGCACGTGCACTTCTGCCGCTCTAGGCGAAAAACTATTTTGTTGCCCCTCTATTTGCAACGTATACCAGCAAAAACCAGCATACTTGGACATTATGTAGCTTGCACAACGCGCATACACTTTTATTATCTCATCAATACAGATGCAGCCGTTTTTATTTTTGCAAATCATTATAAGGAAAAATATTAACACTTCAAGCTTACACATTTAGGCTACCCAATTTTTTCAGGCTAATTGTAGTAATGACGGATCAGACCTGTTTGGCCAGAACTATATGCATAACGTCTCTGGTTACGTATGTAACCTTAGTTCCCTGAAGGGAACGAGACGCTGCGTGTAAACGCCGTGGGGAACGCCTCTGCGTGATGAGTCATGAAGCACGTATGAAATCTGTCCAATGGCGAGACGGAACGTCATAGGCGGGGTGACGTATCGACCAGGAAACTATAAAGCATCCCCGAAACATAAGCGCAACAGCTTCTGATAGGACTGAAGCAAGCGCTCACGGGCATGCTGGGAGTATGGCATGGACACGCAGCGTCTCGTTCCCTTCAGGGAACTAAGGTTACATACGTAACCTGAGACGTTCCCATTCAGGGAACTTCGAGCTGCGTGTAAACGCCGTGGGAACGCTAATACCAACGCCGCCATGCGAGCAGGTGTCCGTTGTATGAAATCAGGCACATATTTAGACGAAAGCACCTGCGCCCCTGGAGCGGAGCTACCATACCCCTGGTTGAGTGAGCCCAGACAGCCAAAGGAGAAGGCTGACCGGCGGACTCATATGCAAGTGAGATGGCCTCGACCACTCACTTACTCAACCTCTGCTCAGATGCGGGACAACCTTTCTTCGGAGGTCCAAAACAAACAGATAACTGTTCAGGCTTTCTCCACAGGGCAGCTCTGTGGACATAAGCATCTAGAGCCCTCACAGGGCAGAGCAGATTAGTTTCTCTTGGTCTGACCTCACAATACCACGAAGAAAAAGAATTACCAATGGGTATCTCCCGTGAAAAGCTCCACTCAAAGGGACGTGGTAAGCAGATAGGCCACCACATACACCTTTAGTGTGGAGTGGGATAACCCTGTGGAGAAATGCTCCTGAAGGAATTCCAGCACCGCCACACCGGGCAGTTAACTGGGTCCAACTGGTGTTCTCCACACCAAGAGGTGAAACATTTCCACCTCAAGGCATATAATCTCCTCGTGGACGGAGCTCTGGATTGGAGGATGGTCTCCACGACCTCAGTCGAGAGACCCGATTCTATGAGCTGGGCCCCCTCAGAGGCCAAGCCACAACCTCCATAGAGCTGGGCGGGGGTGAAGTATCGACCCGCATCCATACTCGGGCCGGCCAACGCGGGGCTACTAACAGTAGAAAGACCCCGTCTCGGTGAACCCTCTCCAGAACTCCTGGGAGCAGAGCAATCGGGGGAAATGCGTACAGGGGTGACCTCGGCCACTCCTGTACCATCGCATCCAACCCCAGAGGGGCTGGTGGATACAGAGAAACCACAGCATGCAGTGTCTCAGTCCCTGGATTCAAATAGGCCTACCTCGGTATGGCCGAAATGACTCCATAGGAGCTCCACCACCTCGGGGTGGAGTCTCCACTCCCCGGGCCTCGGCCCCTGCCTCGACAGGATGTCTGCTCCCCGATTAAATATCCTGGGATATATAATCGCCAAAGAAAGAAGCTTCCCCTGGGCCCACAGAAGGATCTGGCGCTAGCCTGAATAATGGACATGAGCGCAGACCCCCTTGATGGTCTATAAAAAGACCACCGATGTGCTGTCTGACCGGACAAGAACATGGTGACCCCTCAGGTCTGGGAGAAAGTCCACAGACCCCGGGCCGAGCGACCACTCATGATCGCCCCAGCCCGTGAGGGAGGCGTATATCGTTAGCTTCTTTGGAACAATGAAGTAACGGCTGTAATACCCAAACTCTCTGTCGGGGGGAAGAACTCGTTCTATCGCCCCCTTCAGTAACAGAGCTTTCACCTCTTGTTCCATGACCAGAGCCTGCTCGGGGGATACCACTGTAGGCAAAATCCCCCGAAAACGAGGCGGACGTGACCTGAACTGGATCGCGTACCCGCGTTCGATAGTCTGCAGGACCCATTGAGATATATTTGGAAGACTTTCCCATTCTGCCAGAAATTCCACTAAGGGTACCAGTCTCTCGAGACTGGCCTCTGGAGTAATTATAGAGACAGAAACAGTGCCCTGTGACCGCGCACAGGCAGGGTTTAACGACTGTTCTGTATCGCTCCTCGGAGCAAACGAGCTTCACTCGGGAAACCACTCGCTAGGACCGTCTGCGCCCACCCTCACAGGCAGGTTCAGCAGAACGGGTCCCTGCAGACCCCCCTGGTGGTTTATGTAAGAGACCACAGACATGTTGTCTGACCGGACAAGAACATGATGATCTCTGAGGTCTGGGAGAAAGTGTTTCAGAGCCTGAAACACCGGCATCATCTCTAGACAATTTATATGCCATCGGAGATGATGGTCTTGCCACAGCCCGCGGGCCGAGCGACCACTCATGATCGCTCCCCAGCCCGTGAGAGAGGCATCCGTCGTCACCGTTACCCGGCGACACGGGGCTCCCAGCGCAGGTCCCAGGGACAGGAACCAAGGTTCTTTCCACATAGCCAGGGCACGGAGACCACGTCGCGTGACCTTGATCTTGCGGAGCGGCTTTCCCCTCGGGGAGAACCCCTTGGTCCTGAGCCACCACTGTAGTGGTCTCATGTACAGCAGGCCGCACGGTAACACGTTGGATGCTGCTGCCATCAGACCCAGAATTCTCTGGAATTCCTTTACAGTGAGTGACTGGCCTAGCTTTACTTGCTTGACAGTCGAGATAATCGAGGCTATACAAGCCGGCGACAGACGTGCCTGCATCGTCGTCGAATCCCATACCACGCCTAGAAAAGTGGTCCGCTGAACTGGCGAAAGCACACTCTTCTTGGCGTTGAGTCTCAACCCCAACCTTCTGATGTGGGCGAGGACGGCATCTCGATGCCGAATCGCCTGATGCTCCGATTGAGCCAGAATCAACCAATCGTCGATGTAATTTAAAATGCGAATGCCCTGGAGACGCAGCGGGGCCAAGGCCGCGTCCATGCATTTCGTGAAGGTTCGAGGAGATAACGCTAGGCCGAATGGAAGGACCCGATATTGGTACGCTTCGCCCCCAAAAGCGAACCTCAGGAACTTCTGATGTTGCGGAAGGATGGAGATATGGAAGTACGCGTCTTTTAGGTCTATCGTGACAAACCAGTCCTCGGACCTGATCTGTGACACGATCTGCTTGAGAGTCAGCATTTTGAGCTTCCTACTGACCGATTTAAGAGGCGCAGGTCTAAAATCGGACGCAGCCCCCATCCTTCTTTGGAACAATGAAGTACCGGCTGTAATACCCCAGCTCTCTGTCGGGAGAAAGAACTCGTTCTATCGCCCCCTTCAGTAGCAGAGCTTTCACTTCTTGTTCCATAACCAGAGCCTGCTCGGGGGTCACCACTGTGGGCAAAACCCCCCGAAAACGAGGTGGACGCGACCTGAACTGGATCGCGTACCCGCGTTCGATAGTCTGCAGGACCCAACGAGATATATTTGGAAGACTTCCCCATTCTACCAGAAATTCTACTAAGGGTACCAGTCTCTCGAGACTGGCCTCTGGAGTAGTTTTTAAAACAGAAACAGCGCCCTGTGACCGCGCACAGGCAGGGTTTAACGACCGTTCAGTATCGCTCCTCGAAGCAAACGAGCGTCCCTCGGGAAATCGCTCGCTGGGACCGTCTGCACCCCCCATTACAGGCAGGGTTGGCAGAACGAACCCCTGAGGGCACCGAGAGAGAGCGGGTGCCGGATTCAGCGGCGAACACCTCTGTCTCACGGTGGGGACCACCCTCAGTAGCCTGACACCAGTGGCGTCAGGACTTCTTCGACGAAACCTTCCTGGCGACAGTAACTGTCCTCAGATCGGTTCTATCCCGGGAAGACCTCGCCTGAGAACGCCGCGTCTCAGCCCAGTTTTGCTGGGGAGGAGCTTCCACAGAACCACCAAAAAGACCTTCGGTCGACAGCGGCGCATCCAGGAGAAAAGCTTTAACTTTCTCCTTCATATTAGCCAGATTTAGCCACAGATGCCTCTCCGTGGCCACCAGGGCTGCCATAGAGCGGCCGGCTGATCTGGCCGTCTCCTTGGTGGCACGGAGAGAATATCTGCTGCCTGACGCAGCTCATCTAACGCTGAATAAGCTTTGCCCACCAAAACCGAAGTATTTCTGAGTGGCTTGGTTTTTTTTTTTTTTGGCAACGCCGGTGTTTTAAAAGACGATGCCGTCTCAGGAGAAAGATGGCTAGCCAAAACTTCCTCCATCCTCGGCATCGCCCCATAACCGTGTCTCCTAGACCCAGCAATATTAGCATACATAGAGGTCTGGTGTGTCAAAATTCTAGCTGACACTGGTTTGTTCCACGATCTACACACCTCGGTGTGTAGATCGGGAAAGAAGGGCAAACACCGGCGTGGAGGTAGTGAGTGTGATTTTAAAAATCTCTCATCCATTTTACTCTTCACTCTCGACTCTTGTTTCTCAACTGGCCATTCAATGCTTAATTTTCCACAGCCCGAGTCAAACCCTCCATCAGCTCTACATTCGCGGGAGACTGGGATGGCGAGTCCCCGATCTCCACTGAGTCCATAGACTCTGCCTCCACACTTTCAATATCCAGCTCCTCAGAACTGGATAATTGAAGTGATGGCGCCTCAGCCCGGGCAGGAGAAACCGCAACGCGGACCCCCGCAGCGAGATCTGAGGCACTGGATCTACCAGGTAAGGGCAGAGAAAGGCGGGGCCCGTCTCAATCCCCGCTGATAGATCCATCTGCGATCCCCACGACGCAAGCCTTCGCTGTGCCTCGGCAGCAGCGGGACCCGAGCCGCGGGGAGCGCGCACCGAACCACTCTCCTCGAAGAGTGCCCGGCGGGAGCGGAGTGTCTTCATGGGCAGACACTCGCAATGCTCACAGCCAGCCCCCTCGAGAGCCGACTGAGCATGCTGCACTCCCAAACAAGCAACACACAGATCGTGTGTATCCCCACCCGTGATGAAGCGAGGGCAGGGATGAACACACTTTCTGAAATGCTGTTGTTTGCTCGCCATTTTCACTTATATATAATACAATATTTTCAGACAGACAAATTCATACATAGAGCGCTTGTGAAGACTCAGAAGCTGTTGCGCTTGTGTTTCGGGGATGCTTTATAGTTTCCTGGTCGATACGTCACCCCGCCTATGACGTTCCGTCTCGCCATTGGACAGATTTCATACGTGCTTCATGACTCATCACGCAGAGGCGTTCCCACGGCGTTTACACGCAGCTCGAAGTTCCCTGAATGGGAACTATAAGTTTATATGTTATGGAAAAAGGGTCCTCAAAAGGTTTCAAACAATATAAACATGAAATGTAATAAAAGAATCGATTAGTTAAGAGCTAAATCATGCCAAAAACATTAAAGAAACTCTATAGTAACCATATGTGAACACTACCACAGAAATACCGTACAGAGCAGAATACCATAGTAACGACCTAAAACACCCTAGCAACCACCCAGAAACCCCCACCAACAAACAAGAACACCCCAGCAGCCATCTAGCAACACCCTAGCAACCATCCAGAACAACCTGGCAACAGCCTAGCAACAACCTAGCAACATTTATCACCTTAGCAACCACCCAGAATAACCTAGCAACCACATAAAAACACCATAGCAACCACCAGAATACCCTAACAACCACCTAGCAACCACCCAGAACACCCTAGCAACCGGGTGGTGAGATTTGCACCTTCAGGCTCAACTTCACATTTTCTTCTGGAAATGTGCCATAAATGTGTTCCTGGTGCTCAAAAATTGACCTATGTATATCTAATATAACATCAGAAGGAGTCTAAAAGTTTATATTGTTTTAAACTTCTTGAGGAACCTTTGATCAGAAATGAGTTCAATGACATCACGAGAAGTAAATCTATTGGTATATTAACACGCAGATCAAGTACCCGTGGGACATAAATGTGTTCCTGGAGGTCAAAAATTGACCTATGTATATCTAATATAATTGACCACTGTATATCTTATATAACATCAGAAGGAGGTCAAATATTTTTCTGGCTGAAATGACATCATGAGAAGTAAATTTCTCGGTATACTCACCCACAGATCAAGTACCCGTGGGCCATAAATGTGTTCCTGGAGGTCAAAAATTGACCTATGTATAGCTAATATAACATCAGAAGGAATCTATACGTTTTTATTGATTTAAACTATTTTGAGGAACTTTTGACCAGAAATGAGTTCAATAGGTCAGATATGGACTTCTCGTTGGCTTAGGAAGCATCTATTGGAGTCTATGAGTCTGTATGGAAAGTTCAAGATCAAGAACTTTTGGGACAGAAACATGTTCAGTTGGTAAAATATTTTTCTGCCTTAAATGACATCATAAGAAGTAAATCTTCAATCAACCAGAACACCCTAGCAACCACCTAGCAACACCCTAGCATCAAACCAGAACACCCCAGCAAGCAGCTAGCAACACCCTAGCAACCACCCAGAATACCCTAAAAAAAACACCTAGCAACCACCCAGAACACCGTAGCAACAACCCAGAATACCCTAGCAACAGGGTGGTGAGATTTACCGCTTCAAGCACCACTTCACATTTTCTTCTGGAAATGTGCCTTAAATGTGTTCCTGGAGGTCAAAAATGTCTCTATGTATCTATTTTATCTGATGTTATAGTTATCTATGTATCTATTTTATCTGATGTTATAGTCAGACTCATTCTGACTATAACATCAGAAGGAGTCTAAAAGTTTATATTGTTTAAAACCTTTTGAGGATCCTTTGACCAGAAATGAGTTCAATAGGTCAGATATGGACTTCTCTATGGCTTAGGAAGCATCTGTTGGAGTCTATGAGTATGTATGGAAAGTTCAAGATCAAGTACTTTTGGGCCAGAAACATGTTCAGTAGGTCAAATATTTGTCTGGCTGAAATGATATCATGAGATGTAAATCTCTCGGTATATTAACCCACAGATTAAGTACCCGTGGGCCATAAAAGTGTTCATGGAGGTCAAAAATTGACCTCTGTGACATCAGAATGTAATACTACATAGTCTATGAGTATGTATGGAAAGTTCAAGATCAAGTACTTTTGGGCCAGAAACACGTTCAGTAGGTAAAATATTTTTCTTGCTGAAATGACATCATGAGAAGTAAATCTCCAACCAACCAGAACACCCTAGCAACCACCAAGCAACAGCCTAGCAACCACCCAGAACACCCTAGAAACAAACCAGAACAGCCCAGCAACCATCTGGCAATACCCTAGCAACCACCCAGAACACCTTCGCAACCACCCAGAATACCCTAGCAATTGCATAGCAACACCATAGCAACCACCAAGAATACCCTAAAAAAAAAACCCAGCAACCACCCAGAACACCGTAGCAACCCTCTAGTACACCCTAGCAACCGGGTGCTGAGATTTGCCGCTTCAAGCTCCACTTCACATTTTCTTCTGGAAATGTGCCATAAATGTGTTCCTGGAGGTCAAAATTGACCTATGTATATCTAATATAACATCAGAAGGAGTCTAAAAGTTTATATTGTTTTACATTTTTTGAGGAACCTTTGACCAAAAATTAGTTCACTATGTCAGCTCCAACCAACCAGAACACCCTAACAACAACCAAGCAAAGAACACCCTAGAAACAAACCAGAGAACACCCCAGCAACCATCTGGCAACACCCTAGCAACCACCCAGAACACCCCAGCAAACGCCTAGAAACACCCTAGCAACCACCCAGAACACCACCTAGAATACCCTAGCAACCGCATAGCAACAACATAGCAACCACCCAGAATACCCTAAAAAAAACACCTCGCAACCAACCAGAACACTGTAGCAACCTCCCAGAACACCCTAGAAACCGGATGCTGAGATTTGCCGCTTCAAGCTCCACTTCACATTTTCTTTTGGAAATGTGCCATAAATGGGTTCCTGGAGGTCAAAATTGACCTATGTATATTTAATATAACATCAGAAGGAGTCTAAAAGTTTATATTGTTTAAAACCTTTTGAGGATCCTTTGACCAGAAATGAGTTCAATAGGTCAGATATGGACTTCTCTATGGCTTAGGAAGCATCTGTTGGAGTCTATGAGTATGTTTGGAAAGTTCAAGATCAAGTACTTTTGGGCTAGAAACATGTTCAGTAGGTCAAATATTTGTCTGGCTGAAATGACATCATGAGACGTAAATCTCTCGGTATATTAACCCACAGATCAAGTACCCGTGGGCCATAAAAGTGTTCATGGAGGTCAAAAATTGACCTATGAGAATGTATGGAAAGTTCAAGATCAAGTACTTTTGGGCCAGAAACATGTTCAGTAGGTAAAATATTTTTCTGGCTGAAATGACATCATGAGAAGTAAATCTCCAACCAACCAGAACACCCTAGCAACCACCAAGACACAGCCTAGCAACCACCCAGAACAACCTAGAAACAAACCAGAACACCCCAGCAACCATCTGGCAACACCCTAGCAACCACCCAGAACACCCCAGCAACCGCCTAGCAACACCCTAGCAACCACCAGAACACCTTCGCAACCTTCTAGAACACCCTAGCAACCGGGTCCTGAGATTTGCCCGCTTCAAGCTCCACTTCACATTTTCTTCTGGAAATGTGCCATAAATGTGTTCCTGGAGATCAAAATTGAACTATGTATATCTATATAACATCAGAAGGAGTCTAAAAGTTTATATTGTTTTAAACTTTTTGAGGAACCTTTGAACAGAAATAGGGTTGCCACCCGTCCCTTAAAATACGGAATCGTCCCGTATTTGTGAAATAAAAAGCGCGTCCCGTTTTGAATCAATACGGGACGCGATTTGTCCCGTATTTCCGAACGCATGATCCCATGCAAATCATGCCACCCGCATTCTGTGAAGACGCGTACTATTCTACCCTTGATTGGGTAATACGCGCTGCCATTGTTGGTTTGATTGGTTTGTTTAACACCATCAGGTTCAGGGCCAATCAGAGTCAGAAGAGGGCGGGTCTTTAGGCATAGAGTTTTGTTCACCTCTGAAACGAAAGCGTATGCAAAAGTAACGACGAGAGTGTGAGGAAACAAATACTTCGCTGGAAAGTGTTAGTGGAAATGAGTAGCCTAAATAAGTTATAATAAGAAATAAGAGAGAGATAGATATTAAATACATATTTAATAATAAAAATGTGAATGTTGTGGAGAAAAATAACTTGCTTGACAAACCCAGAGAATTCCATAGGCTATAATAGAATTAACAATAGCCTATGTCTGAATACATAAATAATAAATAGATTTTCTTACCAATAATACAAATAGTCATATCAACAGACATAATTTTACATAGACCCACCCACACATAAACAAATAAGGATTTTACAGTAGGCTATGGATAATACTAATAGCCTAATTATAATGGAATCAATTTCACAAGAAGTAGAGTAATTAATTTGCCCGTGGTTGCATTTTAGTGTCTTTGTTTCCATGATGAGTCTAGAGAACATGCGACTCAAAGCAGCATGCCGTGACCTATGGCCGTGACAGACAAATCCTTGCTTTTAAAGGTAGGCCTATGTTTTTTTTGGGGGTTTTTTTTCTTTGGAAAATAAATATATAATATTAATATACAGAGCTTGGTAGACAGGTAACCTATTTGTTAATGTTATTAAACAGATTAATAAATTTAAACATCATAATTTGCATTATTAAATATTAATCATATATGCATACTAAATTGTGATCCTATCTGTTATACACACTTTATGGCAATTAAAAGAAAGTTTTAAAAGTGCTACATTATTTAAATAAAAAATAGACAATACCCTAATACCCTAAAAAAAAACACCTAGCAACCACCCAGAACACTGTAGCAACCTCCCAGAACACCCTAGAAACCGGGTGCTGAGATTTACCGCTTCAAGCTCCACTTCACATTTTCTTCTGGAAATGTGCCATAAATGGGTTCCTGGAGGTCAAAATTGACCTATATATATCTAATATAACATCAGAAGGAGTCTAAAAGTTTATATTGTTTTAAACTTTTTGAGGAACCTTTGACCAGAAATTAGTTCAATAGGTCAGATATGGACTTCTCTATGGCTTAGGAAGCATCTGTTGGAGTCTATGAGTATGAATGGAAAGTACAAGGTCAAGTACTTTTGGGCCAGAAATATGTTCAGTAGGTCAAATATCTTTCTGGCTGAAATGACATCATGAGAAGCAAAGCTCTCGGTATATTAACCCAAATATCAAATACCCGTGGACCATAAATGTGTTTCTGGAGGTCAAAAATTGACCTATGTAGCTAATGTAACATCAGGAGTCTATATGTTTATATTGTTTAAAACCTTTTGAGGAATCTTTGACCAGAAATGAGTTCAAGAGGTCAGATATGGACTTCTCTAAGGCTTATCTGTTGGAGTCTATGAGTATGTTTGGAAAGTTCAAGATCAAGTACTTTTGGGCTAGAAACATGTTCAGTAGGTCAAATATTTGTCTGGCTGAAATGACATCATGAGATGTAAATCTCTCGGTATATTAACCCACAGATCAAGTACCCGTGGGCCATAAAAGTGTTCATGGAGGTCAAAAATTGACCTATGAGAATGTATGGAAAGTTCAAGATCAAGTACTTTTGGGCCAGAAACATGTTCAGTAGGTAAAATATTTTTCTGGCTGAAATGACATCATGAGAAGTAAATCTCCAACCAACCAGAACACCCTAGCAACCACCAAGACACAGCCTAGCAACCACCCAGAACAACCTAGAAACAAACCAGAACACCCCAGCAACCATCTGGCAACACCCTAGCAACCACCCAGAACACCCCAGCAACCGCCTAGCAACACCCTAGCAACCACCCAGAACACCTTCGCAACCTTCTAGAACACCCTAGCAACCGGGTCCTGAGATTTGCCCGCTTCAAGCTCCACTTCACATTTTCTTCTGGAAATGTGCCATAAATGTGTTCCTGGAGATCAAAATTGAACTATGTATATCTATATAACATCAAAAGGAGTCTAAAAGTTTATATTGTTTTAAACTTTTTGAGGAACCTTTGACCAGAAATAGGGTTGCCACCCGTCCCTTAAAATACGGAATCGTCCCGTATTTGTGAAATAAAAAGCGCGTCCCGTTTTGAATCAATACGGGACGCGATTTGTCCCGTATTTCCGAACGCATGATCCCATGCAAATCATGCCACCCGCATTCTGTGAAGACGCGTACTATTCTACCCTTGATTGGGTAATACGCGCTGCCATTGTTGGTTTGATTGGTTTGTTTAACACCATCAGGTTCAGGGCCAATCAGAGTCAGAAGAGGGCGGGTCTTTAGACATAGAGTTTTGTTCACCTCTGAAACGAAAGCGTATGCAAAAGTAACGACGAGAGTGTGAGGAAACAAATACTTCGCTGGAAAGTGTCAGTGGAAATGAGTAGCCTAAATAAGTTATAATAAGAAATAAGAGAGAGATAGATATTAAATACATATTTAATAATAAAAATGTGAATGTTGTGGAGAAAAATAACTTGCTTGACAAACCCAGAGAATTCCATAGGCTATAATAGAATTAACAATAGCCTATGTCTGAATACATAAATAATAAATAGATTTTCTTACCAATAATACAAATAGTCATATCAACAGACATAATTTTACATAGACCCACCCACACATAAACAAATAAGGATTTTACAGTAGGCTATGGATAATACTAATAGCCTAATTATAATGGAATCAATTTCACAAGAAGTAGAGTAATTAATTTGCCCGTGGTTGCATTTTAGTGTCTTTGTTTCCATGATGAGTCTAGAGAACATGCGACTCAAAGCAGCATGCCGTGACCTATGGCCGTGACAGACAAATCCTTGCTTTTAAAGGTAGGCCTATGTTTTTTTGGGGTTTTTTTTTTTCTTTGGAAAATAAATATATAATATTAATATACAGAGCTTGGTAGACAGGTAACCTATTTGTTAATGTTATTAAACAGATTAATAAATTTAAACATCATAATTTGCATTATTAAATATTAATCATATATGCATACTAAATTGTGATCCTATCTGTTATACACACTTTATGGCAATTAAAAGAAAGTTTTAAAAGTGCTACATTATTTAAATAAAAAATAGACAATTACATAACAATTTCAAAATCAAATTCAAAATCAATTTTAGTAAATAAGAACAATCCATGCATAATTGTCAAAAACATGATGAATGGTTCTGTAATCCCTAAAATATACAGAAGAGTTTATATAAGTAAATAAGAGTAAAATAATAAAATGTAAAATAATAATATAAAATGTTTTCTGTTGCAAGCTCACATACTTGATCTATTTTTTTCTCGTGGTTTATTGTTGAGCTGTCAAGTTGGCATGTTGAAATAATCAGTTCCATACGACACATTTTTTTTAAAAAATTTAATTTAATTATTTATTTATCTCGTGTATGGGTGTCCCTTATTTTTGCCTCACTGAAGGTGGCAACCCTAGTTCAATATGTCAGATATGGACTTCTCTATGGCTTAGGAAACATCTGTTGGAGTCTTTGAGTATGATTGGAAAGTACAAGGTCAAGTACTTTTGGGCCAGAAATATGTTCAGTAGGTCAAAAATCTTTCTGGCTGAAATGACATCATGAGAAGTAAAGCTCTCGGTATATTAACCCAAACATCAAATACCCGTGGGCCATAAATGTGTTTCTGGAGGTCAAAAATTAAACTATATATAGCTAATGTAAAATCAGGAGTCTATAAGTTTATATTGTTTAAAACCTTTTGAGGAACCTTTGACCAGAAATGAGTTCAATAGGTAAGATATGTACTTCTCCTATGGCTTAGGAAGCATCTGTTGGAGTCTATGAGTATGAATGAAAAGTTCAAGATCAAGCACTTTTGGGCCAGAAACAGGTTCAGTAGGTCAAATATTTGTCTGGCTGAAATGACATCATGAGAAGTAAATCTCTCGGTATATTAACCCACAGACCAAGGACCCGTGGGCCATAAAAGTGTTCCTGGGTGTCAAAAATTGACCTATGTAATATAACATCAGAAGGAGTCTATAAGTTTATATCGTTTTAAACTTTTTGAGGAACCTTTGACCAGAAATTAGTTCAAAAGGTCAGATAAGGACTTTTCCATGGCTTAGGAAGCATCTATTGGAGCCAATGAGTATGTATGGAAAGTTCAAGATCAAGTACTTTTGGGCCAGAAATATGTTCAGTAGGTCAAATAACTTTTTGGCTGAAATAACATCATGAGAAGGATCAGTTACCCATAGGCTAGAAATATGTTCAGTAGGTCAAAAAGGAACCTATGTATATAAGATCAGATTGAGTCTATCAGTTGATATTATTTAAAAACTTTTGAGGAAACATACACCAGAAATTAGATCAATAGGTCAGATATGGACTTCTCTATTGCTTAAAATCAAGTACCCGTGAGCCAGAAATATGTTCACTATGACAAAAAGGAACCTATCTATAGCTTATAAATCATCAACAGTCAATAAGTTAATATTTATTAAAACCTTTGACGACCCTTTGACTCTTTCGCGTGGATTCTACTACTAATTCTTTTGTGCACTGACGAAAAAATATCACTTGAGCCGTCGTTCAATGCAATAACTTACTCGTTCCTTTGTGCAACAAAGAGATGTGTAATGCATGTGTTTTGTAACAAGGGAAATAATTGCATTAGTTGTTGCATTTCTGTGATGAAGAGAAATCGTTGCCATTAGCTGTTTCCTTACAACGCATGTAATAACTAATTCATTCCGTTTTTCAACGAAAACACATCTAACGTCTAATGTTGTGCATTAAAGAATATGCACGCAATAACAAACATGTTTCTCTGTGCAATGAAAAGAAAACACCTAATATGTTTCATTGGATTGCATAAGAATCTAACTTGTTCTTCGTTGCAATGAAAAGGCATAACATGATGTTTTCTCGTCTGTGCACAAACAATCTAGTTTGTAAAATAGAAATGCATGAGAAAGAACATGCATACATTTTCTTATCATTGCAAAGAGGAACAATTCGATATTTTATGCATTGCAATAAAACAACACCCGTTGCTTTGTGCAATGAAGAGATGTGGATTGTGCATACGTTGTGCATCAAAAATAACATATATGTATGCACTTTATTGCATTCAAGAACTAAACCCTTCCTTAGTGCTTTGACTGGATAATGTTTCATTGCAATGCTTACATTTTCTAACTTATTCTTCTTTGCAATGAAAAAAAAAAGATAAAACACGCGTGCTTTTCCATGCATTCCTATTCTACAACTAATTAATTTGTGTTTTGACGAGAAAACATCACAAGAGCGATCGCTTTACAATGCATACACTAACTTGTTCCTCTGGGCAACGAAGAGATTTGCAATGCTTGTGCATGGATTGCATTGCACATGCACCCGATAACTAACCTCTGTGCAATGAAAAGAAAACATCTAACATGTGTTTCATTGCATTGCATGACATATCTAACTTGTTCCTCGTTATGCTTATGCACGCATTAACTAACCTCTGTGCAATGAAAAGAAAACACCTAAGATCTTTCATCGCATTGCATGACATATCTAACTTGTTCCTCGTTATAACTATCCACGCAATAACTAACCTCTGTGCAATGAAAAGAAAACACCTAAGATGTGTTTCATTGCATTGCATGGCCTATCTAACTTGTTCCTCGTTATGCACATGCACGCAATAACTAACCTCTGCAATGAAAAGAAAACACCTAAGATGTGTTTCATCGCATTGCATGACCTATATAACTTCTTCCTCTTTATGCATATGCACACAATAACTAACCTCTGTGCAATGAAAAGAAAACACCTAAGATGTGTTTCATTGCATTGCATGATAGATATAACTTGTTTCTCTTTATGCATATTCACGCAATAACTAACCTCTCTGCAGTTAGAAAAAAAACCTAACATGTGTTTCAGTGCATTGCATGCCATATCAAACTTGTTCCTCGTCATGCATATGCACGCAATAACTAACCTCTGTGCAATGAAAAGAAAACAACTAAGATGTGTTTCATTGCATTGCATGACATATCTAACTTGTTCCTTGTTATAAATATCCACGCAATAACTAACTTATGTGCAATGAAAAGAAAAAACCTAACATGTGTTTCAGTGCATTGCATGACATATCTAACTTGTTCCTCGTTATAACTATCCACGCAATAACTAACTTCTGTGCAATGAAAAGAAATCACCTAAGATGTGTTTCATTGCATTGCATGACCTATCCAACTTGTTCCTCGTTATGCACATGCACGCAATAACTAAACTGTGCAATGAAAAGAAAACACCTAAGATGTGTTTCATCGCATTGCATGACTTATCTAGCTTGTTCGTCGTTATGCATATGCAAGCAATAACTAACCTCTGTGCAATGAAAAGAAAACACCTAAGGTGTGTTTCATTGCATTACATATCTAACTTTTTCCTCGTCATGCATATGCACGCAATAACTAACCTTTGTGCAATGAAAAGAAAACAACTAAGATGTGTTTCATTGCATTGCATGACATATCTAACTTGTTCCTTGTTATAACTATCCACGCAATAACTAACTTGATGTGTTTCAGTGCATTAACTTGTTCCTCGTTATGCACAGGCACGCAAAACCTAACCTCTGTGCAATGAAAAGAAAACACCTAAGATGTGTTTCATCGCATTGCATGACTTATCTAACTTGTTCGTCGTTATGCTTATGCACGCAATAACTAACCTCTGTGCAATTGAAAAAAAAAAACTAAGATGTTTTTCATTGCATTGCATGATAGATCTAACTTGTTTCTCGTTATGCTTATGCAATCAATAACTAACCTCTGTGTAGTGAAAAGAAAACACCTAAGATGTGTTTAGTGCATTTCATTACATATCTAACTTGTTCCTCGTTATGCATATGCACGAAATAACTAACCTCTTTACAATGAAAAGAAAACACCTAAGATGTGTTTCATCGCATTGCATGACCTATCTAACTTGTTCCTCGTTATGCATATGCACGCAATAACTAACCTCGGTGCAATGAAAAGAAAACACCTAAGATGTGTTTCATCCAGCCCGATCTCATGAAAGTTCGTGTCTATGGCACGAATGTCATTTCTCGTGGCATTTATACGCCAAAAACAGTTTTTGCGTGTATTTGGCACGCGATTTTCGCGTACATATGATACGCACTTTTTTGCGTATAATACACACGAACTCCCCACCCCCCCTCCCCCTAAACCTAACCCAGGGTTTTTTAGTGCGTACCATATACACGAAAAAAACACTTTTGGCGTATAAATGCCACGAGAAATGACACTCGTGGTATAGATACGCACCTTCATGAGACTGTGTTGGTTTCATCTTATTGCATGACCTATCTAACTTGTTCCTCGTTATGCATATGCACGCAATAACTAACCTCTGTGCAATGAAAAGAAAACACATAAGATGTGTTTCATTGCATTGCATTACATATATAACTTGTTCCTCATTGCAATATAATGTGATTTTGCATGCATTTCTATTTTACAAACTAATTTATTTGTGCACAGACGAGAAAACATCACATGAGCTTTACAGTGCATAGTATAGCTATTAAGCTCATTTCTGGTAAAAGGGTCCTCAAAAGTTTTTAAACAATATAAGCTTATAGACACCTTTTGATGATATATAAGCTATACAAAGGTTCCTATTTGACTTACTGAACATAGTTCTGGCCCACGAGTACTAGATCTTAAACTTTCTAAACATGCTCATAATGCTCAACATGACTTACTGAACATAGTTCTGGCCCACGAGTACTAGATCTTAAACTTTCTAAACATGCTCAAAATAAGAGTCCTTATTTTACCTAATGAACACATTAGCCATATGGATTGTTTATATCTGACCCATTGAACTCATTTCTGGTCAAAGGGTACTTGATCATTAGGTTACTATACATTGATATTTACTACTTATGATGTTTTATGAGCAGGAAGATATTTGACCGACTGAACATATATCTGTCCCACGAGTACCTGATATTGAAATTTCTATACATACTAATTAGACTACTTCTTATGCTACTTCTTAGACTACTTCCTAGGCCTAGAGGTTCCTCTTTGACCCACTATACTTTGATAAGCTATAGATAGGTTCCTTTTTGACCTATTGAACATAGTTCTGGCCCACGAGTACTTGATCTTGAACATTCTAAACATACTCATTAACTCCTTTTTATGTTACTGAAGCCATACAAGAGTCCTTATACTGAACATATTTCTAAAGTGTTCTTTGAAAATCAGGATACTATACAGAATGACCTCTTATCATGTTATTTTAGCTAGACAGATATTTGACCTACAGACTATATTTAATGCCCATGTGTACTTGATCTTGAACTTTCTACATACTCATAGACTCCTTATGATGGTTCCTAGGCCATATAGAATTGTTCACATTTGACCTATTGTTACGAATCACTGCTCTGAGAAAGGCAAGTTTAGATCCAAACGCAGCTTTATTTGAGGGCAATCCAGAGGCGTAATCCAATGTACAGGCAAGGGTCATAAATAGATAGGCAGTCCAAAACAGATAAACAAAGAAACAAACAAAACAGGCAGGGACCAGAGGCAAGAGAGTAATCCAGGGAACAGGGCAAGATATCCAAAACCAAGAGACCAGAAAACCATAAGAATGCTCAGAATTGCAGTGAAACACTTAAACAAGACTTCGCAGGGATTGAACAAATGAACCAGGTATATATAGACAGACAAACAGGATGATACACAGGTGAATGCTATCAGAGAACGAGGTACAGGTGAGTGTGATCAGTGAAGATGAGTCCGAGCAATGAGTTATGGGAAATGTAGTCTGAGAGTGATACAAGACTAATCTGGAGTGCCTTCTGGTGGGTATCAAGGGCACTCCAGCTGGTGACCGTTACATAGCCCCCCCTTTAAGGAGCGGATTCCAGACGCTCCTCAAAATGTCCAGGAGGGAGGTGGAGCAGAGGCGGACCTGGGGGCGTAATGGAGGGCCAGGCCCGTGGAGCGGAAGAGGACCTGGAGACTGCGGCGGAGCTGGCTGTGGAGGCGACCAGGTCGGAGCAGGCTGTGGAGGTGGCCAGGGCGGAGCTGGCTGTGCGGGAGACCAAGGCAGTGGAGACCCCTTGGGTGGCCACGGCGGTGAAGACCCCTCGGGCGGCCACGGCGGCGAAGACCCCTCGGGCGGCCACGGCGGCGAAGACCTCTCAGGACCAGACACCAGCTCAGGAACAGACACTACAACAGAAATGGTCACAAGGACAGATACAGACACAGAAACAAACACTGGATCGGGAGCAGACACTGGATCGGCCATCTTGTCCGGAGACACTGGATCAGCCATCTTGTCCGGAGACACTGGATCGGCCATCTTGTCCGGAGACACTGGATCGGCCATCTTGTCCGGAGACACTGGCTCGGAGGCGGCCATCTTGTGCGTAGACACTGGCTCGGAGGCGGCCATCTTGTGCGTAGACACTGGCTCGGAGGCGGCCATCTTGTCCGTAGACACTGGCTCGGAGGCGGCCATCTTGTCCGTAGACACTGGCTCGGAGACGTGAAGCGTCTCTGGCTCGGCAGAAGTGACGTGAACAGGCTCAGACTCGGCAGGGCTGACATGAAACTCAGGCTGGGCTGTCTCGGCAGGACGAGACTCTGGCTGGGCTGTCTCGGCGGGACGTGACTCTGGCTGGGCTGTCTCGGCGGGACGAGACTCTGGCTGGGCTGTCTCGGCGGGACGAGACTCTGGCTGGGCTGTCTCGGCGGGACGAGACTCTGGCTGGGCTGTCTCGGCGGGACGAGACTCTGGCTGGGCGGAAGTGACGTGAAGCGTCTCTGGCTCGGCAGAAGTGACGTGAAGCGTCTCTGGCTCGGCAGAAGTGACTTGAAGCGTCTCTGGCTCGGCAGAAGTGACGTGAAGCGTCTCTGGCTCGGCAGAGGTGACTTGAAGCGTCTCTGGCTCGGCAGAAGTGACGTGAAGCGTCTCTGGCTGGACGGTCTGGACGATCTCTGGCTGGATGGGCTGGACGGTCTCTGGCTGGACGGGTTGGACGGTCTCTCGCTGGACGGGCTGGACGGTCTCGGGCTGGACGGTCTGGACTGTCTCTGGCTGGACGGTCTTCTTGGCCCTCTGAACTGACATCAGCGGCGGCTGTGTCACGGTGGACATCAGTCCTGGACACCCATAAACGGATGCCATGGCTGGCTTGACGGCTGAAGTAACGTGAAGATTCTCAGGCAGTGCGGTTGTGAAAACCTCCTCCTCCACCTTCCCTACGGTGAAGGTGGATCCACAAAACTCCAGGACAAAGTCAATATACTGTGCCAGGGTCCAGCTGGGGTCTTCCTCTGGTAAATTTATCCTAATGTCCTGGTCTAGTCCACTCCAGAAACAATCTTTCATCATTGAATCATCACCGGGAACAAGATGACTATAAAAAAGAAACTCCTCCACATACTCCTCAATGATGCGATTGAACTGATAAATACTACACAATTCTCTCAGCGGGTCCTGAATGGTACCTGTTAGACTCATGTTGGTCAACGGTGCTGCTGGATCTCAGTGTGGCGAAGTCTTCTGTTACGAATCACTGCTCTGAGAAAGGCAAGTTTAGATCCAAACGCAGCTTTATTTGAGGGCAATCCAGAGGCGTAATCCAATGTACAGGCAAGGGTCATAAATAGATAGGCAGTCCAAAACAGATAAACAAAGAAACAAACAAAACAGGCAGGGACCAGAGGCAAGAGAGTAATCCAGGGAACAGGGCAAGATATCCAAAACCAAGAGACCAGAAAACCATAAGAATGCTCAGAATTGCAGTGAAACACTTAAACAAGACTTCGCAGGGATTGAACAAATGAACCAGGTATATATAGACAGACAAACAGGATGATACACAGGTGAATGCTATCAGAGAACGAGGTACAGGTGAGTGTGATCAGTGAAGATGAGTCCGAGCAATGAGTTATGGGAAATGTAGTCTGAGAGTGATACAAGACTAATCTGGAGTGCCTTCTGGTGGGTATCAAGGGCACTCCAGCTGGTGACCGTTACACCTATTGAAATTATTTCTGAAAAACTTATGGACTCCTTTTGATGATATATAAATCAATTGCCAAAAACATTATAAAAACTCTATAGTAATTTGGACACTACCAACCACCTAGAAACACCATAGGAACCACACAGACTACCATAGTAACCACCTAAAACACCCTAGCAACCACCCAGAACACCCTAGCAACACTCTAGCAACTGCCTAGCAACCACCCAGAACAACTTAGCAACACCCTAGCAACCAACCAGACCACCCTAATAACCACCTAGCAACACCCTAGCAACCACCCAGAACACCCTAGCAACCACCTAGCAACACCCTAGTAACCACACAGAACACCCTAGCAACACCCTAGCAACCACCCAGAATACCCTAACAACCACCTAGCAACACCCTAGTAACCACACAGAACACCCTAGGAACACCCAAGCAACCGGGTGGTGAGATTTGCCACTGCAAGCACCACTTCACATTTTCTTCTGGAAATGTGCCATAAATGTGTTCCTGGTGGTCAAAAATTGACCCATGTATATCTAATATAACATCAGAAGGAGTCTAAAAGTTTACATTGTTTTAAACTTTTTGAGGAACCTTTGACCAGAAATGAGTTCAATGACATCATGAGAATGTAACCCATGTTAAATTTGGATAATATAATTGCATGTTCTAATAGCTAAACTTTAAATTAAAAAGTTGAAACGATCTATTCATATACATTGTGAATTAATTAATATAAATTGAAATAATATGCATTGTAATTTAGCACCGAACACGTGATGTATTACACGTACACAAGTTGCGTATGACGTCAGCGCATGACACACGGAAGTGTGCGAGACGCGCTGAACGCGAGATGAGAGATGCGCTGAACACGAGATGAGTGATGCAGAAATGGATTAATAAGGTTTATATTGTTAAAATTAATTTAATAAGGTTATAAGCAACTTTATAATACTTTGTGGTTGACGATGATGAATCATTTTAGAATGGTGATTGCTGATTTGAGTGCAGATGCTAGCCGATTGTGAAGCTTCTTTGAATCTGAAACGGGTGTTTAAAAAAAAACCTGTGAAACTCGGGATTTGGTGAGTTTATTTGTGTTTTATTTTCTAAAAGGGATGTATTTTATGTCATTATGCATATTATGCACACTGTGAAGTCTATATTGCACATTTTCTGAATGTTAATGTGATTTTTGAAATGTTGAGTAATATATTTTTGCTTAGCTATGAATGTATATTGATTTGCACATTGTTAATATGCCTGTGAGATATCACACGTTCGTCATGAAAGTGAAACTGTATGTTTAAACATTGTTTAAAGAGCAGAAAAGTTATAAAAAAAAGTAATATTAAATGTTAATGACACTGTTTTGGTAAAACAGGTCAGGTTTACTGCTTCATTGGAAAAATTCTCTCATGGATTTGAGATGGCGAGCCACCCAAAATTGAATGCTGATTTCTGAGCCTGGGGAAAAGACATTTTTGCTGTATCACAAGGTTTTCGTTGCGCCAGAGACATCAATTTCTTCAGTTAGGAGGACTTTGCTTTGTTCTGTTTGGACCACTTCTTCGAACTGGTAGGATTGAACTGATTGCGCATTTACCCACTGGATCTCTTAAAGGATTTTCTGGACGATATTCAAGAGACAATTCAAACAAAGAGTTAAAACAAGGGTGTTGTTTATTTAACGTTATTGAATGTGAGTCACATGTGAATATTGAATTTCCTTTTACCATTTCATTGTGACAAGAAGTTTCAGTTGGTCAAATTATTGTTTACATCATTTTATTTTGTTGAAGGGATTATTTTGGTTTGTTTAAACACGGTATAGGAAATTATGGCACAACAAGCAGAGTAGAATAAGAACCTTAAACTCTAAAATAAAAAACCGAAAGATAGGGAGCTGTCCAAAAGAAATACAGAACAATCTAATAAGAGTCTTACTAAAGACATCTGTAAACAGAGACAAAATAGATAACATTGATTAAACCGTCCTTCGGATGAGACGTTAAACCGAGGTCCTGACTCTCTGTGGTCATAAAAAATCCCAGGATGTCTTTCGAAAGAGTAGGGGTGTAACCCCGGCATCCTGGCCAAATTTGCCCAGTGGCCTCTGTCCATCATGGCCTCCTAATCATCCCCATATACACCAATTGGCTTCATCACTGTCTTCTCTCCACCAGTAAGCTGGTGTGTGGTGAGCGTTCTGGCGCAATATGGCTGCCGTCGCATCATTCAGGTGGATGCTGCACATTGGTGGTGGTTGAGGAGACCCCCCCCCCCCTCTATGTGAAGCGCTTTGAGTTTCCAGAAAAAAAAGCGCTATATAAATGTAATGAATTATTATTATTATTATTATTAAACTGATATAAGAAAAAAAAGGGATTTAAACCTTGAAAGAATAAGATAAGAAACTCAAAAGACCACAGAAGGTTTATAATTTGTGTATTATTTTATTGTTTTGTTATTATTGTTGTTTCATTTTATGTATGTGACTGTTCAATTTAAAATTACAAATACTTTCCTTACTTGATGTCTGTGATTCATTTACTGCCAATATTCTGTTCTCCACCGACCTAGAAACTGGTCCATTGCTCCAACCTACGTTGAGGGCCCTTGTTACAAGAAGTAAATCTATCGGTATATTAACCCACAGATCAAGTACCCGTGGGACATAAATGTGTTCCTGGAGGTCAAAAATTGACCTATGTATATCTAATATAATTGACCAATGTGTATCTTATATAACATCAGAAGGAGGTCAAATATTTGTCTGGCTGAAATGACATCATGAGAAGTAAATCTCTCGGTATACTCACCCACAGATCAAGTACCCGTGGGCCCTAAATGTGTTCCTGGAGGTCAAAAATTGACCTATGTATAGCTAATATAACATCAGAAGGAATCTATCAGTTTATATTGTTTTAAACTAATTTAAGGAACTTTTGACCAGAAATGAGTTCAATAGGTCAGATATGGACTTCTCTATGGCTTAGAAAGCATCTATTGGAGTCTATGAGTCTGTATGGAAAGTTCAAGATCAAGAACTTTTGGGACAGAAACATGTTCAGTAGGTAAAATAATTTTCTGCCTTAAATGACATCATGAGAAGTAAATCTCCAATCAACTAGAACACCCTAGCAACCACCTAGCAACACCCTAGCAACAAACCAGAACACCCCAGCAACCACCTAGCAACACCCTAGCAACCACCCAGAACACCCTGGCAACTGCCTAGCAACACCCTATAGCAACCGGGTGGTGAGATTTGCCGCTTCAAGCTCCACTTCACATTTTCTTCTGGAAATGTGCCATAAATGTGTTCCTGGAGTTCAAAAAAATGTATCTATGTATCTATTTTATCTGATGTTATAGTTATCTATGTATCTATTTTATCTGATGTTATAGTCAGACTCCTTCTGACTATAACATCAGAAGGAGTCTAAAAGTTTATATTGTTTTATACCTTTTGAGGATCCTTTGACCAGAAATGAGTTCAATAGGTCAGATATGGACTTCTCTATGGCTTAGGAAGCATCTGTTGGAGTCTATGAGTATGTATGGAAAGTTCAAGATCAAGTACTTTTGGGCCAGAAACATGTTCAGTAGGTCAAATATTTGTCTGGCTGAAATGACATTATGAGAAGTAAATCTCCAACCAACCAGAACACCCTAGCAACCACCAAGCAACAGCCTAGCAACCACCCAGAACACCCTAGAAACAAACCAGAACACCCCAGCAACCATCTGGCAACGCAACCACCCAGAACACCCCAGCAACTGCCTAGCAACACTCTAGCAACCACCCAGAACACCTTCACAACCACCCAGAATACCCTAGCAACCGCATAGCAACACCTTCGCAACCACCCAGAATACCCTAACAACCACATAGCAACACCATAGCAAACACCCCGGATACCCTAAAAAAAACACCTAGCCTATTGACCCCTGGATCCTGGATGTTGTGTACTGCAATGAGGTCCTACTGGAAGGGTACTCAGCATTTATTTTTTACTATGTAAACTCATGGACTCCTGATGTTAATTTAGCTATACAGTTGTCCGTATTCGACATAATTAACATATCTCTGGCCAGAAAGAACCTGATATTGAACTTTCTATATATTCTCATTGACTTCTTTTGATGTTACGTCAGCCAGCCTGTGGCCCATTGAAAATATTTCTGGCCAAATGGTCCCAAAACACAACTTACTATTGTCACGGTGTGGCTCTGGCAGAGGAACGAGGAGACCGGAGTATCGGGGAGAACAAGGGTTTTTAATATATATATATATACAGGCAGGCAGACAGGAACACGGGCACCACACGGGTTCACACTAAACATCAATAGACAACGACCGACAAAGACAGAATGAAACTGAGGGAACTAAATACACAGAGGAATCAGACATAATGGGGTGAAGACAGGTGAAACAGATGAAACATGACGCTGAACGGGAGGCTGATGAGGGAGTGAGTTCAGGTGTGCAGACGAGAGGATCATGGGAAGTGTAGTGCAGGAGACGCAGACAGGATGGTGCAGACGCCGACTGTGACAGAACTCCCCCCTCCCGGGAGGCGTGACCTCACGCCGCAGAACAGAGGAAGGAGGGGGGACGATCTGAGGGCTGGGCAGGGCGTGGCCAGGGCGGAGCAGGCTGAGGGCGTGGCCAGGGTGGAGCAGGCTGAGGGCGAGACCAGGGCGGAGCAGGCTGATGGCGAGACCAGGGCGGAGCAGGCTGAGGGCTAGACCAGGGCGGAGCAGGCTGAGGGTGAGACCAGGGCGGAGCAGATGGAGGGAGGACCCCTGGTGGAGCCGAAGGAGACGAGGCCGACTGACAGGTGCGGAGCAAGTGCGAGAGGAGACCAGGGTGAAGCAGAGCGACTGACGAGACAAGGTGCTGACGAGGGACCAAGGGACCGTGGTGATAACACAGGCTCAGGTGACCAAAGTGATGACAGGGACACAGAGGAACACGGTGAGGCCAGAGGGAGTGAGGGCTGACGGGTGACTGGAGGGAGTGAGGAGTCCGACAGAACCGGGGGGGTGACATGACGGGGCGGAGCCAAGGGAAGGAAGTCCAAAGGTGAAGGGAGGATGACGAGGGAGCGAGGGGAATCCGGAGGACAGAGGGAGCCTGGCCGAGCTGGTGGACTGTGGGACCATGGAGGAGCTGAGGGAGGTATGAGCCACGGGGGAGCCAATGGGACCGGGGGCCGAGGAAGTGTCCATGTGGAGGAGGCGGGAGGCAAAAACCGGGGATCCCACGACCAGGCTGGGTCAGGGGAGCTGGCAGACGGAAGGGCTGACGGCTGCGTGACGGGAGGAGGTGGGAGAGGGAGGCTGGGTGGGATCCTGGTCTCGGGCTCTGGCTGGACGGTCTCGGGCTCTGGCTGGACGGTCTCGGGCGCTGGCTGGACGGTCTCGGGCGCTGGCTGGACGGTCTCGGGCGCTGGCTGGACGGTCTCTGGCGCAGGCTGTACGGTCTCTGGCGCTGGCTGGACGGTCTCGGGCGCTGGCTGGACGGTCTCTGGCGCAGGCTGGACGGTCTCTGGCGCTGGCTGGACGTCTCTGGCGCTGCTGGACGTCTCTGGCGCTGGCTGGACGGTCTCTGGCTGGACGGTCTGGACGGTCTCTGGCTGGACGGTCTGGATGGTCTCTGGCTGGATGGGGCTGGGCGGAACCAGCGATGAGGAAAGCTCGGGCTGGACGGAGCTGGGCGGAACCAGCGATGAGGAGATCTCGGGCGTTGGAGTGGGGCTGGTGCCGTCGTCAACGGTGAAAGAAGATCCACATGACACCAGCACCCAATCCACATAGGCAGCGAAGTTCCACAGAGGACCCTACCCGGACAACAGCTCTCTGGTGGCGGTGTTGAGGCCAGCATATAGGAAGCTGCAGAGGCTGTCGTCCGGGAAAGATGTGGCTGGGACGAGGGAGAGGAAATCCGCCAAGTGGTCCTCGAGTGAGCGATTCCCCTGCTCTAAGCAGAGCAGATTGACTGCAGCAACGAGGTCAATCTCCTTTTCTTTTGCGGTCGGTCGTACTGTCACGGTGTGGCTCTGGCAGAGGAACGAGGAGACCGGAGTATCGGGGAGAACAAGGGTTTAATATATATATATATATATATATATATAAACAGGCAGGCAGACAGGAACACGGGCACCACACGGGTTCACACTAAACATCAATAGACAACGACCGACAAAGACAGAATGAAACTGAGAGAACTAAATACACAGAGGAATCAGACATAATGGGGTGAAGACAGGTGAAACAGATGAAACAGGACGCTGAACGGGAGCCTGATGAGGGAGTGAGTTCAGGTGTGCAGACGAGAGGATCATGGGAAGTGTAGTGCAGGAGACGCAGACAGGATGGTGCAGACGCCGACTGTGACAACTATACTCTCAAAGACTCTTTATGATGTTAAATCAGCCAGACACCAAACCCCTTTTTTTTTTTACTTTTACATAAATTTCTGGCCAAAGAGACCTCGATGTTGAAATTTTGTACGTCAGCCATATGTACGGAATTCCGTAATTGCCCTGATGAAAATATTTCTTGCTGAATAGTTGTAAAATGATAACTGGTGTCGTTTGAAGCTGCACTGAAACTCTCATTTGGACCTTGAATTGTTTGGTTCCCAATGAAGTCCATTAAATGGAGAAAATCCTATAATGTTTTCATCAAAAACTTTAATTTCTTTTCGACTGAAGAAAGAATGACATGGGGGGACACATTAATGTATAATCTGTTGAACATATTTTTGGCCTAAGGACCTTCAAAATAGTTCTTATAAACGCATAGACTCCTTCTGATGTTACCTCGTCTATACTGTAGTCCATATTTGACCTACTGAATATATTTCTGGCCATATAGTGCTCGATCTTAAACAGTTTGTAAATACTCTTTGCCTCCTTCTGATGTTAAATTAGCCAGACAGTAGTCCAAATTTGACTTGAACATATTTCAGCAAAAAGTCCTTTATATCGATTTTTCTAAACATTCAACTTGACTTATGATGTTACGCCATCGTGCAGAAGTCCATAATTGACCTACTGAACATATTACCGGCCAAAGGGTTGTAAAATGGCAATCTATATATTCTCATAGACTTTCTTGATATTTGACCCATTGAAATATTTCTGGCCAAAGGGTCCCCAAAACACCACATATATCATAGACTATTTCTTGTGTTAAATCAGCAAGAGAATTGCCCATGTTTGACCTGCTTAACATATTTTGCCAACGAATCCTCGATATTGAACTTTCTACACATTCTCATTGACTGCTTTTGATATTACTTAAGCAAGCCTATATTTGACCCATTGAAAATTCTTCTGGGCAAAAATGTTCTTTCTGTTGTTAAATCACCCAGAAAGTAGTCCATATTTGACCTACTGTACATATTTCTGGAAAAAGACGGCTCAATCTTGATCATCCCCTACATACTTCAAGACTCTTTCTGATGTTTCAGTCATACAATATATTTGATCCATTGAAAATGTCTATGACTAAAGTGTCCTAAAACGGGATTTTACTATATAAACTCATAGGGTAACACTTTAAAATAATGGTCAGTAGTTAACAAGTAGCTATGCAGGAAGTAATAGGTAGTACTGCATTAACACCGAAGTTAATACTATTAACTAATATGGAAGCAATATTAACTAAGCATTAAGTAATAGGTAATTAGTACAAAGGTAGTTCCTTGGTAGGTATTTGATTGTTACTAAAGAAATATATCCTCATTGAGAACTACTTGTGAACTAAGAAATAATAACCAATTAATTACTAATCACAAAAGTAACATGTCTAAAAAGTGAACAATTGTGGGGGTTTTACTCTTAACGTGGTCATAACATTTCAGAAGCACGTGCCTCAAATGGGTTCTTTGTGGAAACCAGTTTATGAAGTTTATATATCCCCCCAAATACATTAGCTAGGTTGAGATTGTGACCACTACTCTTGCCAGGATGGACGCATGTTCTCTGTTTGTTTAAAACTTAAACATAAAATAATCCTAATAAAGACAGTTTTTAAAAATAACCTTAAATAATTAGGAAGTGATGCTGACACTCTCATGATTGGATTAGTTCACTATTATGAGCTCTATTGAATGTCAGTCACATATATCTCAGACTCCAAAGACCTATAACTTTATGTTCCAGTAGCTGCCTGAGGAGGACTTCTCTTTA
>NW_024121327.1:107421-128038 GCF_016745375.1 Pimephales promelas
TTCAACAAGGTCATCCTTCATAGTTTTCATGACATCATTTTTAAAATCACTCGGGTCCTGTCTCACAACTTGCTTGAAGTCCTTAAGCTCTTTGGATAGAAGCGCCAGACTTTCGAGCAGCGTGTTTTTGGTTAACAGTAGCTTCAGTAGCGTTACCTGAGGCTGTTCCTTCATCGCCATCTTCGTCAGGCCCGATATCCACATCCGAGTTTACTTGATTTTTGCTCATCTTCTGATCTTATGACTTCTTTGCATCCTTCCTCCTCTCATACTCGAGTTTAGTTTATTTCACTGCTTTGTCTAGTGTTAGGAGGTATTTACTAAAACGACTGTGGGGAGCAAACCACTACACGTCCATCTCGCTCTCTTGCGCCACCGGAAGGCAAACACTTTTTAAAATCTTCAAGAAGCGCTAATTCCCGCAAGGAAGAAAAATTATTAACCTGACTCGAAGCGCACCACTTGTCAAACAGAACTCTCTTCTCACGTGCGAATTCGACAAAAGTCTGATTAATACTCTTCCTATGATTCCGAAACTTCTGTCGGTAAGCTGTCGGTAACGAAACAACAATTCTTCTCAAATGCACACCAAATAACTGTCCACTTCCATCTCTCTGAATAACGGCACCAATGAAATGTTTTTACTTACATCAAAAGCAGTGGTAAGTAAACACGCTCCGTTGAATCTTTACCAACTGAATCAGAAGCAAGCAGGCCAGTGGACCTAGATGAGAGCTTCCCCTCCTCTAACTCCAAATGGCGCATTTTAACTTCTTTATCAGCCTGAATCTCGAGTCGCCGGATTTCAAGCCGCAGATCAAATTCAGCTCGCCGAGCTCGGTCTTCTGCCTCCATGCGTATTCGAGCAAGACAAACCTTTATGTGCACGCTCCCACCAGAACCTGATGCAGACGGGGAGAATGGCTCAAATGGGGGTAAGCCAGGTTTTAGCCTCAGCCTCCGCGTCTGCCTCCACAAGCTTAACTTCCCCATCGCCAGCCTCAGCGCGTTCACGTGTCCAGTGGCAGTCAGTCCCGGGCCCATATGCAAATAAAATTGTAGCCCCCCCCCCCCACCCCCATCATATATTGAAACATCTGTTTATCCATGCTACTCCCTTAAAGGAGTCCAGACATAAGAAAAATATCAGTCTGCGTTTTTATATTTAATATTAAGGAAATAGACATGCATTCATGATGCGTGACAAAAAAATCTTTAACTTAGGGGCAATATATATATTTTTTGTAATTCTGTGAATTACACTGCGCAAATCGAATGAGGAAGGGTTGGCTCTCCACAGAACATAAAATATTCATTTTATTTTATTTTTCGTGTTCGCATTTATGAGGAAAAAACAATGTTACAGACAGACGTGACAGTTCTCCGTTATTCGGACGTGGGCGCTCTGAAGAGGCACTAAAAGACAGATTTAAAACTTCCACACACCTCAAAACAGAAAAGCACAAAGCCTTTAGGCCTATCTAAAGTGAATTTCGTTTTCCTTTCGATTGTATCTTGATTTTAACCAATGTTTCATCAACCAATTGCCTGGATTTAGCCTAGTACATAAGAAGTAAAAGCAAACTATTATAGATAATCACAACACGCAGGCGCCGGTGCGTAGCGCGTCTCATAAATATAAACTCAGCGTTTAAGTATATTCTAATCCATAGACCTGAAACGTATATCTATTGAATGTCAACTTGTAAACAGAGCAATTCAAAACAAAACTAAACCAAACAGATTGCTCTCTGCTTATGAAATGAAATGTGCATTTCTCTCTGGCTCATAGCCTCCTGCGAAGATTGCGAGTCAGCATCGTCAACTTCATCTTTATTAATAAACTATTAAAATTTCTCCTTGCTATATTCGACATATTACTTAATCATTGCTTTTGCCGGTTCTTTGTGACAGCTATGTAGCCTAGGTGATTTAATTATCGCCGTTGTTACAAGCGTCACCACCGCATCAAAAACATGATTGCTGATAAAAAAACATGTAAAATTATACCACATAAATAGCTTAACTGCTTCGAAAGAAAACACAGAACGAATAGCATACCCTGCATGCCCAGACGCTACGCCACTGCACGTGTCGTCATTCCCTCACTAATTTGATCTGCTTCTCCAACCAACCCCGGCACACAAAACATTTAATTCTGAAAGACCGTCTAAAACGACAGTTTTAATCTCTTTTTCAAATGACTGCCGACGAACTGAGATTTGGAAGTGTTCAGCTATTGCCAAGATCATCTTTATGACATTTCTCAAACAAGTCAAAGACGCATTCTCAATAAATCTATGTGCATACCCAGACATCACAAAGCTTACAAACAAACATTACAAAAAGCTTTATGCTACAATACTGACAACACTACTAGTCACTTGAATCCATCCACCACAAATACTCCCAAAGCAAAACCAGGGATTATGCTAACTATCGGATCTTCCTCATTACTGAGGAAAATGATCCCGGGCGAGCCCCCAAAATTATGTTACGTCTCCTGATGTTATAGGAGTATGAGGAAGACGTACATAGTTAAATTAACACTTTCCTACAGTTTAGGTCTTTGGAGAGTATTGAGGTTGAATGAATCAAAATCAGCAAGTTACCGCAAACAGGTGGTTCGCTTTATTTTCAATACAAACAAATAATAAATGTTAACAAACCAACTTTTTTACAACTATAAACACAACGTAAGAAAATAATTGAAAGAAAATACTATTCAGAATAAGCCACAAAGAGAAAAAGAATGAGCGGTGCTAAACAAACAAAATAATAAAACAAAAACACGTAACTAATCCCCACTCTCTAAACCAGGGGTCGGCAACCCAAAATGTTGAAAGAGCCATATTGGACAAATAAAAAAATAAAAAAATCTGTCTGGAGCCGCAAAAAAAATCAAAAGCCTTATATAAGCCTTGATGACGACAACACATGCAATAAGTGTTATATTAGCCCCCTAGTATCAAAATGATAAGTAGGCAACAAATACATAATGAGCATTCATGATTAAATGTTTATATTCCCTGCAGCGCATCCTGGAGAGAATGACGCACCCTGTGACTACTTTGCTGTACGATGGTGCTTTAAGTTTAACTTCCATTTTAATTTTAATGTATTATGTTTCGTTGCATTGATGAAATTAAAGAAATACAACAAAGAAATCAGATTTTTTTATGTCATTTTTACTTTAGGATTCGAAAAAAAATAAAAATAAATGTGCAACGTGCATAGGCCTCCTGAGACCTCCCCATGGAAATAAAATGCAGTCCTCTTAAAATAAATCCTCAACAATACAATACATTCCTTTTCTCTTCCCCCCTTATCTGGGCAACATATTGCAAAACAAAGAGTGCAATAAAACAGCAGCCTTTTGACATGAACTGTAAAAGACTTTAAAACATGCATAAAACATAGCCTACATTAAAACAGTGTAAAGGACACTAAAAACATAAAAGCAGCCCAGTCATGCCCGTCCTCTTCTCTTTCAAGTCAGTGCAAGGGTAAAATGCAGTATCCTCTTCCCTTTTGACACGCGCAATAATGCAGCCATCCTCGAACCAACTAAACACAATAATATCAGACATAGGCTATGTGTCATTCCAAATATACTGACAAAAATCTTTTTTCCGGAAAAAGAATTATTCCTGGCAATGTGTTCAACAAGGACGGGTCAATCTCCAGGGGAGTGACAGGGAAAGATAGTGTCATTTTTTTCCTTTCGGAACTCACTGAATCTGCTCCCAAATGCAGTTTGCATATCCACGATCACACCTTGTAAAAAATCACCATTGAGAATGTGATCGTGATAGGTTTCTTTGAACTCTCTCAGGGAGTGGAAGTGATAGAGCGTGCCTCGGTGTACATCTCTGGCGAATACAGTCAGCGGTAACACTTTAGAATACGGTTCCTTCGTTAATGAATAACTACACAAGATACGGATCCAAATAATTAGTAATTCCCACAGAAGTATCTAGTAACACTTTCATCTGTGAGCTATTACTTACTAATTATTTGGATCCGTATTATAAAGTGAAGATCGTTGGAATTAAGTAATAATTACTCAAGTGTTACTACATGATCTAGTCATGATTTGTGCAAACGTTTGAGATTTTTGGTGAACTTTAGTATACTTTTAGAAAATGTCTTTAGTAACACTTGAGTAATTATTAGTTAGTTCCAATGATCTTCACTTTATAATACGAATCCAAATAATTAGTAATTCCCACAGAAGTATCTAGTAACACTTTCATCTGTGAGCTATTACTTACTAATTAGTTAATAAGAATTTATTTTAGTTAATAGTAGTTACTAGATTGTTAATAGACTTTTTCAGTAGTTCTCTGGGAAGTATTCAAAAAATAGCAGTTATTGATTACTTAATAGTGAACTACCACTTTCGTCTGTGCGCTATTACTTACTAGTTCGTTAATCAGAGTTTCTTGTTAGTTAATAATAGTTACTAGATTGTTAATATTGTGTTACTCATTAGTTCTTGAGTAGGTATTCTTTAACAAAGGAACCATATTCTAAAGTGTTACCCAGTCAGCTTGCGCTCGAATGACAAAACGGCTTCCAGCATTTGCAGTGCAGTGTTTCCCCGCCCCTTGAGACTTTTATTCAGCATGTATAGGTGACTTGTCATATCCACCATAAAGTGCAGTTTTTCCAACCACTCGATATCTTCCAGTTGCGGGTAGTTCAGGTTTTTGCTTTTCAGGAATGTTTTCACATGTTCTAAACAAGCAACAAAACGACGCAAACCTTGCCTCTGAACAGCCATCAGACTTTGTTGTGTAGTAGGAGATCGGAATATTCGCTGTCAACTTCATCTAGCAATGCACGGAACTGACGGTGGTTTAATGCTTTTGCAATTATCTTGTTCACCATCTCGATGACAAGGTTCATCACCTCCATACACTCCGGTGGGAATGTTTGTGGCACACAGTGCTTCTTGGTGCAAGATGCAGTGAAATGCGAGCAGATTTCGACCCAACGCTTTCTGTAAATTCACGAGTTCACACTCACTAATGATCAGAGAATAAAGCCGCCTGCTTAAAGACCCCCTGAAAAGAGCACAGAGATTGGCGGGCTGGCATTTCAAGGAGAGCCTGGTAGTTTTGGCTGGGAGAGCTCGCGGTGTCCGAACGGGAGGGTTCTTGTGGCAAAGGTCCCAGCATCGGTAAGCCTCACCAGTCCTGAAAGAAAAAAACATATATGCTTTACTGGGAGGGTTTGGCTATGTCCACTGGGAGATCAATACTCGCTGGATGGAGGAGGAGATGAAGATGCTCGACCTAGGGAGCTCTCGCTGAGTCCGCTGGGAGATCAATACTCGCTGGACGGAGAAAGAGGAGATATGCATACCCGACCAGGAAGGCTACCTCTGGGTCCGCTGGGAGATCAATACTCGCTGGACGGAGACAGAGGAGATACACATACTCGACCGGGAAGGCTGTCTCTGGGTCCGCTGGGAGATCAATACTCGCTGGACGGAGAGAAGACAGAGGCTTGACCGGGAAGGCTCTCGCTGGGTCCGCTGGGAGATCAATACTCGCTGGATGGAGAAAGAATAGATATAAATATTTGACCGGGAAAGGTCTCGCTGTGTCCGTTGGGAGATCAATACTCGCTGGGCGGAGAAAGAGGAGATATAAATACTCGACCAGGAAGGCTATCACTGGGTCCGCTGGGAGATCAATACTCGCTGGACGGAGAAATAATAGACATAAATATTCGACCAGGAAAGCTCTCACTGTGTTCGCTAGGAGATCAATACTCCCTGGACGGAGAAAGAGGAGATATAATTACTCGACTGGGAAGGCTGTCTCTGGGTCCGCTGGGAGATCAATACTCGCTGGACGGAGAGAGAGAAGACATAGAAGCTCGACCAGGAAGGCTCTCGCTATGTCCGCTGGGAGATCAATATTTGCCGGCTGAAGAAAGAGAAGGCATGGATACTCGAAAAAGTTTTTTTTTTTTTAACCAATGAGGATTTGGTGGGCTTTTTTGTCATGGAAACGATTAGTTCTGATATAGGTTTGGAACACGTCTGAGGACCATCTTCCAAGCGCTTGGATCTGTTGCTGAGAGAGGCCTTTTTGGGCTGCTGAGGTTGCTGCTCCAATGCGGAAGGAATGACTGGAGAAATTCTCTGCTGGGATGCCTGAAAGTTGGAGAACAGATTTTAGGTGTTTTTGGAACCAAAACCGTGTCACGGGTTTGTTAGAATCGTCGATGAACAAGGGTTCGAGAGGGGATTTTGCATGAGAGTTTCTCAGTTGGAGGTAGGCTAGTATGGTTTGGAACGGTTGAATTGGTGACGAGAGGTTGAAAATATATATGAAGTGGCCTTTTTTGGTTTGGTCTGTTTTGCTCTGTTTAATCAGAAACGAGATTGTTTCGCTGTCAAGCACTGAGAGATCTGAGATGTTTGGGTGGATTTTTGGGTCGAATCTGGAAGTGATAGCCAGTTCAGAGCATCTTAGGAAACCGAAAAAGGCTAGAATGAACATGGCGTCGAGGGTGCGGGAGATATTAAGGGATCGGTAGCCTGTGCGGAGGGTCTGAATGCATTTAGTGAGAATATCTAATGTTATGGGTTGTCTGGTATCCGGGTGGGTGGGCTGGTCGTTGGATGCCTTTAATCAAGAGGGAGGTTTTGTGAATTATTTATTTCCGGAGAGGGGGCGCCGTGGATCAATTTGTGAAAAAATTGGATGCCGCTTAAATAACTTTTGATGGACCCGACTTGGAGGCTTTTAACGCTGTTAAAGGAACACTCCGACTTTTTGGGACTTTAGCCTATTCACCTTACCCCCAGAGTTAGATAAGTCCATACATACCTTTTTCATCTCCGTGCGTGCTATAAGTCTGTTTGACGCACCCACCGCTAGCCTAGCTTAGCACAAAGACTGGATGTGAATGGTTGCAGCTTTCATACTAATCCAAATGAGTGACAAAATAACGCAAACGTTTTCCTATTTACATGTTGTGGTTTGTATAGTCACAGAGTGTGCAAACATCAAGGCCATATGAGACACAGACATCTTTTAACCGTATAAATACTATATTTTCTGAAGGCGAAGCACTGCTACTTGGGCAGAGTGATAACAATCACCTGACACGCACCGTGACGAGGAGCAGAGTGTTCGCTCAGTGTTGGAGTAAAGAGTCAGCAATTACTAACGTTAGATAGAAAAGCATAGTTTATCATGGGTGTTTGCTTTATTGTATGAGCTGTGACAATAAACAGGGGAGACCAGGTAATACAGTACCATGTTTCATAGATTTCCAACCAAAAACGCACCCAGATTTATAAATATCACATGAATAAATAATTATTATTACAGGAATCAATATATTTTAAATGCAATTTATTAGCTGAACCAAATGTATTCAACAGTATATACAGTATAATTGCATTACTATAGGATAGAATAAGGGGAAAGTAATAGCACAAGTTGTTTTTGCACAATGAACTCACAGCCTATCGTACCCTTTTGCACGCTCAAGTTCGTTATTTCCATGGTTATTTCAAATTTAGGCTATTAGGCGCGCCGCGCGCAGGGTGCAAGTTCAACGCGGTGAACGCGCTCGTTTTTTTTCCCAAGCGCGTCCGCACCGCATCAAGATAAAACATATTCATACCCTAATCATATAATAGTGTCACTAACGTTACATTAGCTCTGGCTAATGGCACTGTTACAGTAGGTCATCATCTAAAAACATAACGGAACACTTACCTCAGCCGCAGGTGATCCACTTGTCCTGTCTGTGCTATCGATGGGATAGCCGTATCCTTCAGCACATTATGGTCCGTGTGGCAAGTTCCATTTTTTCAAAATAGTCGTCCATTGAAATGTACCGAGCAAACATAATGTCCCTTGATAATCTATTTAGGTGTGTTTGGATAAATATCCAGAGTAAGTTAGCCATTTCTTCATCCAGTCAGCGTTTTTAGTTGGAATTCTGTGAAACATGGTATTACCTCCCCTGTTTACTGTCGCAGCTATTTACAATAGAGTGAAAACCCATGACTCTAAACTACGCTTTTACTATTTATAAATTGCTGACTCTGTTACCCAAACACTGAGCGAACTCTCCGCTCCTCACCACGGCGTGTCTCAGGTGATGCGGTTATTACGCCGTCAAAGTAGCAGTGCTTCGCCTTCAGAGAATAGTTCCCAGGTTTTATACGGTTAAAAGATGTCGGTGTCTCATTTGACTTTGTTATTTGTACATTCTGTGACTATACAAATCACAACATGTAAATAGGAAAACGTTTGCGTTATTTTGCCACTCATTTGGAAAGCTGCAACCATTCACATCCAGTCTTTGTGCTAAGCTAGGGCTAGCGGTGGGTGCGTCAAACAGACTTATAGCACGCACGGAGATGAAAAAGGTATGTATGGACTTATCTAACTCTGGGGGGTAAGGTGAATAGGCTAAAGTCCCAAAAAGTCGGAGTGTTCCTTTAAGGTAAGAGATAAAGGAGGTTATTGTAAGGAGGGAAAAATCAGGGAATGGCGTGTTATAAGAAAGGTGTAAGGCTTTAAAACATCTCCATGTGGTCAAACAGGATTGGAGAGTTCTGGGGGAGAGTTCTGGAACAGCTTGGAGAATGGTGTCGACCGATATGTTGAGGAGGGAGTTTTGCGGGTGGGTTATGGGAATATTAATTCCGAATAATGAGGTACTGGAGTTGGGAGCTCGTCCGCCTCTGGAGCCAGCATCCTGAATTTCTGAAACATAAAGCGAGACAGAGAGTCAGCAATTTGTTTTTTTTGACCCGAGGATGTGTTTGGCAATTAAGATAAATTGGTCACATGCGGAAATCCAGATTAGATGTCTTAACCCTCTGAGACCTAAGGGTATTTTTGCAAAAAAATTTCCGCCTGGAGTTGTTCACTAAAAAAGCTTGTAAAATATCAACCCTTTGGTGCACAGACAATTGACACACCTCTTTTTTTTCAGGACAAATTGAACTTTCATTATATTTGTGTTGCATTGATGTCACCTGAATGTAGAATAAGTTATGGGACCACAAAGACAAATGAAAAAATAAATCGGAAATTGAATCACTCAAATATTTATTGAAATCACACACAAATAAATAAAAGCTAAGCTATTTTCCTCTGGAAAACAGTTTGTTCAAGTCTTTGGAGTCCTGGAGCACAGGAATGAACATTATAACTTCAACAGAACAAAAAATATTTACATTTTTCCAAAGGAAGTCCAGGCGTTTTGGGCCTCATGAAAATTACTGATGCCAAGCCTCAAAACAGTTCCTATCAGGAATCACACAGAGGGCCACATCACAGGCTTTGCATTTCCAGGGGTGGCCTGTTTGACCTGCCTTGTCTGCTTGCAGTTCACACATGACCTTCTACCATAGGAGGCCTTCTTGCTTGCTTCAGTTTGGTCTGATGTTTGGACGGGTACATGGTTACTTTGTTGCTGGGTGGGAGGAACTGCAACTGTAACACCACAGAGTTGGGCTGTCAGCTCCTCCAGAAAAGCCCTGTGGGTCATGGGCTGTTGCTGCTTCTCTGCACAAACTTCCTTGTGAAGTAAAAAACTGTTGGAAAAACAGTGTCCTGTACCATCTCATTGTTTTATGGTGAACTGAGTAGTATTGGATGAGTTGATCAGAAAGATCAACACCTCCCATATTCTTGTTGTATTCAGTGATTGGGGTTGGGCATGGAATGGATTTGGTGTTCCAACCTCCATCCGGAGTTCTTACCTTTCTCTGAACTGTGTTGCCAGAGAATGCCGGGTGAATTGTGGAGCAGACAGAGACTTCCCGAGTGTCCATCCACTTTACAAAAACCAGAGGGCCGTCATGGATCCACCTGATGGTGCCCCTGGGATCCTTTTTGTTCATGGCATTTGTTGTTGTGTGGGGGCATCCTCGTCTGTTGTCCCTGTAGGTGCCACATGCTCCAAAGTTCATGCTGTACAGATCCATGAATAGCTTTGGACTTGTGTAGAAGTTGTCTACATACACATTGTAGCCACTCCCTAGAGATGATTTCTTCAAGAGGGACATAACCGAGTCGTATGCCAGTCCTACACCAGAAGCAAACACAGACTTCCCCGTGTATACAGCGAAGTCTAAAGTGTACCCAGTGCTGCTGTCTGCCAGCAAAAAAAGTTTGAAGCCCCACTTAGTTGGTTTCGCCTTCATATATTGGGTCATGCCAGTGTGAGCCTTTGTTGCCACCATCCTCTCGTCCACTGAAAGGTTCTCCCGTGGGTGATAAAATGCTCTGCATGCATGTTTGATATCATCTAAAAGGGGCTTCAGACGAAACAGCCGGTCATAAGCTGGTGTCCCTCTCTTCCGGTCGTTGTGGACATCTTCATCAGGGTCACTCATGTGGATGTTCCAGGAAATGACCTGATACCTGTCACGTGTCATCACTGAGTGGGGAAACTGTTGGCTGAAAATGGTGTTTGTCCTCCAGTAGTCCCGGATATTTGTCAGTCTCACCAGTGCAAAAAAGAAAGTCAGTCCTAAATATTTGAAAAATTCTCCAACGGTGAAGTTTTTCCAGGAATATTTTTTGCCACTGGCAATGTTTTTTGCAGCGTTTGTGTTTGTGTTATTACACAGAGTGGTTGCTGCACTGTCACTGACATAGAGTTTGAAAAGGTCCAATGGTGTGTAAATGGATGTGGGGCTGAGCTGATGTCCTGGCTTTCTTGTTGGGACGAACCTTTTGGGCACTGGAGGGATGTCTGGCTGACTCTCACTGTTCCATGATGGAGTTGGAGTTGGGGCTGCTGGCTGTGGTGATCTAGATCTTGACCTTGTTGATTCAGGACTCTGTCGACCCAGTGGCGGTTCTACTCTGAATTACACCAGGGCGAGACCCCCTTCGAGCCCCCCCCCCCCCCCCCCCCAAAAAAAAAAAAAAAACAACAACAACAACCCAACAATAAAATCACATACCGTTCATTTGAAAAACACAGTTAATAGAATCCAGTTATTTTGCTATATTAATCTAACTTTATAGAGAGAAAGTAACCATTAGCGCATTGGTTATTGCCTTAAATTATATGCATGGCACACTTTTAGTTATGGCTTGTTAAACAATATTTGTCACGAAATGGGAGTTTTTAAAAGTAAAAGGGTCTGAGTGATACTTATTTAGTAACACACACAATACTTATCTCTTATCTCTTAAATAATTTTGAACAGCTCTCATATTAAACACTATCCAAAATGTTATAGACCTAAAATAGCTTTTGTAGCCCTATGTCACTCTTAAAATGTTAGAATGTTAGAAAATAGAAAATTGTACTTTGCATATAGGCTACTGTAAAAACACAAAGTTGATCATTATGTAAATTATTTTCATTTCATGAATATAGTGACCAACATGATCACATACACAAAAAGCCTAATACACAATCAATTCACCAAGTTAATAACATTAAAGATTTGTTTTAAATGAGTGTCTTTTATCTTACCTACTAAACTTAAAAAAAGGTTAACACAAAAAGAGATTTTATAAAAATATATACCTCAGCATTCAATCATCTCTATAAAAAGAATGAGTCAATAAAGATACATTCCTGACATTTATAATGCACAATAGCTTATCTTTTATTATTAATAGTAAAATTCGGACCGATTTGCCCATGGCTGTCGTTGCTATACAACCATGCACTGCGCTCTCCTCAATGAAAAACAAGTTTTAGTAGCTAATTTATTTCCACCACAGAAAAACGCTGGCTGAAGCTCTGCTAAAAGATTTTTTTTATGGAGAAGAGAAAAAACACCTAAGTGTTTGGGTGCACGAGCACTCCCATACTGAAAAGTTTATGAGCGTGCCTCCCGCTATCACATAATGAGCGCGCTTACCGTGCGCCTAATCGCCTATTTGAAATAACGACCTCGAGCGCGCAAAAGACGCGATACGCGAACTAATCAAGAGACCACCTTGACATCGCTTCTGTGCACGGCACCTTCTCAGCAATTAGGGGCGCCATTGGCAATAATTGAATCGAAATGGTAAAAAAATAGAAAACCTTCGAGGCACAGAGGATTTTTTAACTGCTCGTGCCGCCCCCCATGTGACATGAAGAAATGCCGCCCCGGGCGACTGCCCGGTTCGCCCGTGCCTAGAACCGCTACTGTGTCGACCCCTCAAGCTGCCAGATCTGGATCTGGATCTCGATCTTGACCTTGACCGCGCTCTCCCTCGTGACCGTGACTGCAGCCGTCCATGACCAATTCCTGGCCGCTGCTGGGATGCTGCAGCAGAAGTGGAAGGCTGGGATACTGCAGCAGAAGTGGAAGGCTGGGATGCTGCAGCAGAAGTGGAAGGGGCCTCCTCAGTGGAAGAATAGGAGCTTTCCTGTTTGGCTTGGGTGGGTGGGATGGTGTCTTCTTCATTTAAACGACTGTAAAACAAATAAATAAAGCAAAATATTAGATCATTTAGTGTTTTTGTATTTGATTTCACATAAGATTACCATGGCTGAGATAGCTACTGTACCCCCAACCCACCACAGCTGTAATATGACCATTCTCTCTCCAGCCAAAAGGTGTGACCAACCCCCCACTATTCTCTCCACAGGTAAAAGGTGTGACCAACCCCCCACTACAACATCCTTTGTTTGTATCTCTAGGTAAACTCAGACAAACAATGGCTGAGAGACAAAGTGTAATCCACAACTCTGTAACAAACATGAAAAAATGAAATACTACTTTTACAGAACTTATTTTTTACATATTTAGAAAATGTATATTTTATCATATTAGCTTTTTCTTTTTATATACTTTTTACAGTAAATAAACTCAGACAAACAATGGCTGAGAGACAAAGAGTGTAATCCACAACTCTTACTACTCTGTAACAAACATAGAAAAACGAAATACTACTTTTACAGAACTTATTTTTTCATATTTAGAAAATTTATATTTTATCATATTAGTTTTTCTTTATTTTTATGCTTTTACAGTAAATCAATAAATGGAACTTACTCTTCAGCAGGGTCTAAACGATTCTGGTAATCAAGTTCCTCATCAGTCAAAAAACTCTCTTCTCCAGAAAATCCATCATCTTCCATATGTAACGGGTATATATTATCTAAAAATAATTATTTTTGGGGGGACTTTTATTTTGACAGGTGGACAGGTTTTCGGAGTGCAGTGTGTGCTGCGGTAGAGAGGAGCGCGGAGTATGAGAGTGTGAGTGAGACTAAAGGAGTGTTGTGTCGTGTTCGAGAAGCTCGTTCGATAAAGTGACTTGAAGAGAAGTTGATCGGGGCTTTGGTCGAATAAAGGACAACATCAGGTGATTTTCGTGAACCGTGACACCTGTTCGTAGTTTTTTTTGTGAATTTTGATCCGTGAATCGCATTAGACTGCTGGAGTGACGCAGTAATGTTTTGCGAAGGCTATGAGAACTGTGAGTGCATTAAAAGTACAAGTTTAGCTTGATTGACGACGGTTTAAGATATTTTTCACACTTTTGTTAAGTTTTTGGACTTCATTTTGATTGAGAAACACTCCTAAAATGGACGTTCCAACCGTATTGGTCACGTGCACGCGCATGTAAGTGTTCTGCACGTGTCACCGCACGTGAGATGGGAATTGCGGTTCACAGTTGACGCTGAACATAGTTATTTTCGGAGATTTGAGGTTTTTTGTGTTACCCTGCCATCCAACGACATTTCAGCTGGACACATCTCTGTGAGGTATCTCAGTTGTTACCTTCCTGTGATACATTTCATCTTTGATTCATCTCAGTTTGATTCATTCGCTTTTTGACTCATTTTTGATTCAATCATTTTTTTTGTGTGGGACATTTCATTGAGCTTGAGTGATATTGCATCGAAACTTCAAGATAATTTCAACGCACGCTACGTCGAGACCACTCCCCTCAATTTGTCAATCTATAATTTTTTTTATATACATTTTCTTTTGATCCAAGGAACTGTGAGAGTTCTGTTGAATCACAGAACCTAAGGTGAACTGAGTGAGCACAGTTCAGGGACATTTCACAGCTGTCAAGGAGTAGGGGCGTCTCAGCTACTTTATTAGACCAGAGGAGGTAGGGGTATATTAGACTGTCTAAACTCATTTTACTTTTACTTCAGTGACTTTACTTAAGCTGAAGCCTACTCTCGTCGGTCTGTACATCCCAATAAAGTAGTACATAACATACACGCATTTAGTGTGTAGTGAGATTAAAAGTACTGAAAGCGGGGACTAAGATCTTTTCGTTATTCAGTCTTCCGTGGCAGCACTAATACATTTTTCCCCTACAAGACGGGTTAAATTCCCGTTACATTAAGTGGCGTCACGAACAGGATCATACTTAGCCTAATTTGTGTTGTTGTAGTATTCTGTCCCAGGTCTGTGAGCAAGAAGAAAAATGTCAGAACTGGAAGAACTGAAGAAGGAGTTTGCGGAAATGCAAAAGAAGTTAACGGAGCAAGCTGGGGCATTGGATCATGCCAGAACAGAACAGCGAGAAGCCCTGTCACTGGCCAGAGCAGTAATGGAGCAGCAGGCATCCACTCGTGCAACCCCAGCAACGATCTATATTCCAAGAGATCATAAACTTACTGATTTCGCTGGCACCACAAAACCTGGAGAAGGAAGTGTGGAGGAGTGGATTGTCTCCATGAAATCAGCCTTTCGAGTTATGAAGGTGCCAGAAGAAGATCAGGTGGAGCTGATAAAGCAGCACTTAAAGGGGGAAGCTAAAGATACTGTGAAGTTCATGATGGAAGAAGCGGATAACAGTGTGGAGTCCATCTTTCAGCTGCTCCAGGAAACCTATGGAGACAAGGTACCTATTGGCACAAGGTTGAAAGACTTTTATGATCGAAAACAAGCACCTGGTGAGACCATACGCGCTTATGCTTACGATTTACGAGAAAAGCTCCACAAGGTGAAACGCAGAGAGCCTAGGAGAGTTCCAGATGAAGAGAGTGTTTTGAAAGAGCAGTTAGTCCTTGGACTAAGGGATGATTTCTTAAGAAGAGAGATGAAACGGAGGGTCAAGGAAGAGAAACGCTTGACTTTTGCACAGCTGATGCAGGACGCCATCACATGGTCTGAGGAAGAGGAAGCACAACCTGAAGGTAACCTGAAGACCCCTGTGCGTGCGAGAGTAGCAGTTCATACTACAGTTGCGACTAGTGACAATCCATCCTCACTGACATTAGAAAAATTGCACGAGGCAATAGAGAAGATAGCTGCACGGCAGGAAGAATTGTACAGAATTGTTCATAGCCAAGGGAGAGTTGATCCCCAGCCTGATGTTATGAGAAGACAGCCTCTGAGAAACAGTGAAGGGCAATATATCTGTTACACATGTGGTCAACCAGGTCACACCAGTCGACGTTGTAGACAGTTTAAGGAGCTGGGTAACCGAGGCACGGCGTCATCACCAATGGCCGAAGTATCTGAGGTGTTAAGAGGAGCTTCGTCAGGTGACAATGCAGGCAACAGTGGGCCTTCTGTAATCCGGAGCCATACAGCTGACTGGAATGCAGATATAGCACCAGAAGCACTAAGGGATAGTGCTTTTGGAGACTGTTTGACAGTGGATGTGAAAATAGCAGGGGTGCCTACTAAATGCTTGTTGGACACAGGTTCAGAGGTTACCACCATCTCAGAGTCTCACTTTAAACATCATTTCGGAGGAAAAGAAATACATCTGTCATCTGCTAACTGGGTGCGCCTCACTGCTGCAAACGGACTAGACATTCCTGTCCTTGGATGTCTACAGGCAGACATAGAGTGCATGGGAAAGCTGCTCCCAGGGAAGTGTGTTTTCGTGCTCACAGACTCGAACCCTGATGTGAAGGAGATGAAGGGATTGGCTGGAATCGTGGGGATGAATGTGCTTAGTGAATTGAAAAACCTTGTACTGTCTGGAAAGGATTTGGATAAGGAGAGCAAAGTGAGCCAACGTGCAGATGCTAATGTCAGGCGAGTGATAGCAAAAGTGAAAAAAGATGAAGGACTCTTGGGCCCGGAGGGGAGGATAGGATTTGTTAAGGTGTCTGGGAAGCAAGTCGTGATAATTCCACCCTTAAGTGAGAAGATTGTGGAAGGCCACTGCAGTATACCTCATCAAGTAAAACATCAAGTGTTGGTGGAGTGCACAGGTTCTGTTACCCTTCCAAAAGGATTGTTAGTAGCCAATGTGCTTGCAAGTCCAGAAAAAGGGAAAGTTCCGGTGCGAGTGTTAAATCTCTGTCAAGAAACCATCAGGTTGATGCCGAGATCCAGGATTGCAGTTGTGTCCAAGCCTCAAAAAGTAGTCCCAAAACAAATGGTGGAATTCGAAGAGGATGATGATGAGTTGCGTGTTAAACGACATGTACAGTGCAGCATTAAGAGTGAGAGCCAGCCTGAACAACTGACAGTTCCAGTTCATATGAATCAGGATGGACTGTCTGAGATGCAGCGGGAGGAGCTAAATGCTCTGCTGACACGTTATAGTGATGTCTTCTCCAAGAGTGACACAGACTATGGATACACAACAACAGTGACACATAGCATACCTACCGGAGATGCACAGCCAATAAAACAACGCCATCGACGAGTCCCACCTCACGTATTTCAAGAGTTTAAGAGACATGTGCAAGATCTTGTCACTCAAGGTGTACTGAACGAGAGTCGCAGTCCGTGGGCCTCACCTGCAGTCATTGTGATAAAAAAAGACGGAGGTGTTCGTTTCTGCTGTGACTACAGGAGACTCAACCAAGTCACATTCAAGGATGCCTACCCCCTTCCGCGTGTGGAGGAATCCTTGGATGCTTTGGGAAATGCACAGTTGTTCTCCACTCTGGATCTCATGGCAGGTTATTTTCAAGTGGCAGTGAAGGAATCAGATCGAGAGAAGACTGCTGTCACAACACCGTTCGGGCTGTTTGAGTGGACACGGATGCCGTTTGGTTTATGCAACGCTCCGGCCACCTTTCAGCGATTGATGAGTGCAGCATTAGGTGATCTGGCCTTTGATATTCTTTTGATCTATCTTGATGATATTATTGTGTTCTCTGTGGATTTCAAGAGCCATTGTGAGAAGTTAGAGCTTGTGCTCTCAAGGTTGCGTCAGCACGGACTGAAGCTGAAACCGAGTAAATGTTTCCTCCTGAGACCAGAGGTCCGGTTCTTGGGACACATAATTTCATCAAAGGGAGTTCAGGTGGATATGGACAAGGTTCAGTGCTTGGATGCGTGGCCTTCACCAAAGAACGTTAGGGAGGTTAGACAGCTGCTGGGATTTATGAGTTACTATCGTCGATTTGTTCCAAGATTCGCACAGCTGGCAAAGCCCCTACATGCCCTGGTGGGAAAAGGTAACAAAGGCAAGTCTGCAGAAGCGTTTGTCTGGAGTGATGAGTGTCAATCCGCATTCAGCAAGTTAAAGAGTTGTCTCATGTCACCTCCGATTCTGGCTTACCCCGATTTCCAGTGTCCATTCATACTCACGACGGATGGGAGCCTCAACGGACTTGGAGCAATACTCAGTCAAAAGCAGGGGGGTGTTGAACGTGTTATTGCTTACGCGAGCAGAGGTCTAAAGGGATCCGAAAGAAATGACAAGTATTACAGTGCCTTCAAGTTGGAGTTACTTGCCCTTAAGTGGGCAGTAACTGAGAAATTTAAGGAATACCTGATATTTGCAAAATTCCAGGTTATTACTGACCACAACCCTCTTCGCTACCTGGAGACAGCCAACCTCGGAGCAGTAGAACAGCGTTGGTCTGCACAGTTAGCGGAGTTCAACTTTGAGGTGTGTTACAAGCCTGGCAGACAGAACATCAATGCTGACGTTCTTTCTAGGATTCCCTGGGGTATGGAACCTGAGGAGGATGACGATGGAAAAGACTTCATTCGGTTGACATCAGACGAGGTACGGGCATGCCTGTGGCCAGGTAAAGAAGAAGGGGTTGACAAGTCTGTTGTCAGAGTTGCCAAACAAGCAGCCATAAGGAAGGGTGTTGATGGTTATAGCTGGTCATCTATCAAAGAACAACAGAGGAAGGATCCTTGTATAGCACCTGTGTACAACGCTGTACTCGAGAACAGGAAGTTAGTGACACGTAGTTTCCGGGAGATGGGAACACAGCAAAAGAAGCTAGCTAGACAGTTGGAGCGTTTGAAATTGAGACATGAAGTGCTGTTCCGAGTGATTACCGACCCAAGAGACGGAGAGGAGATATGGCAGTTGGTAGTGCCTGAGTCTTTACAAGAGAAAGTGTATAAGGGAGTCCATGAACATGGAGGACATTTTGGTAGCAGGAGTACATTAGAACAGATGCGACAGAGTTACTATTGGCCCACAATGGCCAATGATGTACAAACATGGGTGATCCAATGTCGAAGATGTACCCTAGCTAAGGATGTATTCCCCAAGATTCGATCTCCTATGACCTGCACCAACGTAACTGCACCTCTAGAAGTTCTTGCCATGGACTATACCATTCTTGAGAGATCAGCAGGGGGTTATGAAAATGTTCTAGTGCTGACAGACATGTTTACAAGATTTACTGTGGCAATCCCGACGAAAAATCAAACAGCACTTACCACCGCCAAAGCCCTCGTACGACACTGGTTTGTCTGCTATGGATGTCCCGCCCGATTGCACTCGGATCAAGGCAGATGTTTTGAGGCAAGTGTAATCAAGGAGCTCTGTAAATTGTACGGAATCAGCAAGAGCCGCACCAGTCCTTATCACCCGCAAGGGAACGCGCAGTGCGAAAGGTTCAATCGCACAATGCACGATATGCTGCGAACATTACCTGCGGAGAAGAAGAAGGATTGGAAAGCGTACTTACCTGAACTTGTGATGGCCTACAATAGTCACGTTCATTCATCGACCGGTTATTCTCCCTTTTATTTAATGTTTGGACGGGATGCAAGACTGCCCATGGATGTCCTTGGAGGAAAAGACCTATCTGATGATGAGGCGGATGATCTTGATGAGTGGGTAAAGAATCATCATGAACGCCTGAGAACTGCAGTGGAGGCGGCGAAGGTAACTGCTCAAGAAGCTTCCAGGAGAAGGAAGAGGGTCTATGACCGCAAGGCTTCAGGAGCGCTCATTAGACCTGGTGACAGAGTATTGTTGCGTAACCACAAGTTTAGAGGACGTAACAAAATCCAAGATAAGTGGGAGTCTGTACCGTATTTGGTAGTGCAGCAAAATCACGCAGGTTTACCAGTCTTTACTGTACGTCCTGAGCAGGGGGGCCCACAAAGGTGGTTCACAGGGATCAATTGAAACACTGTACTTTTCCCTCACCCACAAGGCATGTTACTCATGCGGGAAAAGAAAAAGAATTATCAGACTCAGATTCGCAAGACATTGTCTACATTCCATTTACTACACACTTACCGAACACGTGCTTACCTGGGGAAGTTGAGGGTGGAGTGGTATGTGAGGAGGGTAATGTAGCTGGGAGTGAGAGAGTAGACACAGGTCAAGTTGGGGAATCTGAAGACTCTGACAGTTCGGAAGCTGACACTATTGGGGTACCTAATCTTAGACGTTCAAAGAGGGAAACCCAGGGTAGAATGCCTGTGAAATACAGGAATGATTACATTCTAAAATAAGTAAGGTCTTAGGAGCAAGAGTTATACATGTACAATGTGATGTCTTCCTAATATGTTTTTTGTGTTTCAGAGATGAGTCTGCTGAAGATGTCGATGGAGTGGCAGGGTTTAGCAGGGGGAATGTAACGGGTATATATTATCTAAAAATAATTATTTTTGGGGGGACTTTTATTTTGACGGGTGGACAGGTTTTCGGAGTTCAGTGTGTGCTGCGGTAGAGAGGAGCGCGGAGTATGAGAGTGTGAGTCAGCTAAAGGAGTGTTGTGTCGTGTTCGAGAAGCTCGTTCGATAAAGTGACTTGAAGAGAAGTTGATCGGGGCTTTGGTCGAATAAAGGACAACATCAGGTGATTTTCGTGAACCGTGACACCTGTTCGTAGTTTTTTTTGTGAATTTTGATCCGTGAATCGCATTAGACTGCTGGAGTGACAGTAATGTTTTGCGAAGGCTATGAGAACTGTGAGTGCATTAAAAGTACAAGTTTAGCTTGATTGACGACGGTTTAAGATATTTTTCACACTTTTGTTAAGTTTTTGGACTTCATTTTGATTGAGAAACACTCCTGAAATGGACGTTCCAACCGTATTGGTCACGTGCACGCGCATGTAAGTGTTCTGCACGTGTCACCGCACGTGAGATGGGAATTGCGGTTCGCAGTTGACGCTGAACATAGTTATTTTCGGAGATTTGAGGTTTTTTTGTGTTACCCTGCCATCCAACGACATTTCAGCTGGACACATCTCTGTGAGGTATCTCAGTTGTTACCTTCCTGTGATACATTTCATCTTTGATTCATCTCAGTTTGATTCATTCGCTTTTTGACTCATTTTTGATTCAATCATTTTTTTTTTGTGGGACATTTCATTGAGCTTGAGTGATATTGCATCGAAACTTCAAGATAATTTCAACGCACGCTACGTCGAGACCACTCCCCTCAATTTGTCAATCTATAATTTTTTTATATACATTTGCTTTTGATCCAAGGAACTGTGAGAGTTCTGTTGAATCACAG